>WNGS01000337.1:12867462-12878392 GCA_020271785.1 Procambarus virginalis | reverse complement strand
CTGAATTT
Source organism: Procambarus virginalis (assembly GCA_020271785.1). NCBI lineage: Eukaryota > Metazoa > Arthropoda > Malacostraca > Decapoda > Cambaridae > Procambarus > Procambarus virginalis. The sequence continues at coordinate 12,878,384 of WNGS01000337.1, read as the reverse complement.
GACTGAGAACTAAAGCAGAGGCAATAGTTGAAGATGTGCATCCTTAACAAGAGTCAGATGTTGCTGGCGGACCTCTCGTTCCATCAGGAGATATTAAGCCTCGGCCAGATGTGCAGCCTCGTTACCGTGGTGCCGATATTAAACTGTTTTACAGAGTTAAAATCTCGTTCGTTTGACTTCTGGTTTCACCGAGAGTTATCCTCGTTGGTTTGCGTAATGCGTTCACAAGAGAACTTGGACGAGCATTAAAACACTCGTCGAAATTATTCTCATTCTGAGAATCTCCTCTGAAGAAATCATATACTCATTATGAAAATCCCCCTCTGAAAATTATTTGTGGCAGATATAGGCGTTTACTCAAACTTTGTGATTCTTGCGGATGTTTCGTTTGACGTTGGCTGGTGTGTTTGTCACGTTGTTGACGGAGAGAAAATGATTTGAATAGTTTTGAATAAATCTATCCCTCATATTTGTATGAAAAAGTTGATTGGGAATACCAGTAGTGTCCTAGAACGCAAGCCTGACTGAGGTACCGGTATATAGTGTTCTGAACACAAGCCCGGCTGATGAACTTATATACCGACTCTTGAAACTGTTTTCCTCAGACAACAAACCCGAGAAAATCCTTGGCATATAACTTCATCATTGGATTATATACTAGACAAATATCGCGAGATGTTTAAAGGTTATAATCATATATTTCAACAGGAAACTATCGTATATAAATCACCTTAGTCTTCAAGAACGACCCAACGAATGAACATAAGATTATTAAAAGCTGTTTTTGGAAAGAAAAAACTAAAGTTTACTTAACAGTGGAAGAAAAACGGGCGTATCACCAAGCGAAGCCTTGATAAAACCTCCATGAAATTATGAAAATGATTTAAAGGCGAGAAGGAAAAAGTTTATTAGTTCAGACGAGTTCAACCACATGCATGAATCAGAGAGACGACAGCAAGACTGAAAGCATTAAACAGAAAATAACGAAGAATTTAGTGGTTTTTTAGCATATTTGAGAACAACATGACAAAGTTCCCAGCAGTAGAAAAAATGGAATGAATGAAAAAATATATATCAAAACCAAGTTAAAAAAGCATTAAATCATTAAAATTCGTGGGACATGGAAAAGAGATCTGGAAGAAGGAATGGTGCCCAGACACTTGAACTACTGGGAATCGAAGCCCGACCTGCAAGAATCAAAGACTCTCGCTCTGCTGACGAATCCAAGTCCTAGGAAAATAAAGAGGAAACTAAGGTTATAGTGATGAACTTAATGACGAACTAATGCCAAACAAATCCCCAGGCACTAGGCTTAAACCTTGACTTAACACATGCTAAGAAGGCCTTAGATAACTTTAAATTCAATAAATTAAAGATGGCCACTAATTAAGTTATTATTGCTCTTGAATTTAGTCCCAGTTTTAAATAATGGAAATAGATCACTGCTATCAGATTATTGTCCAATTATTTTAATGTCATTCGCGATAATCCCAAATGACACTCATAATCATTTCGAAAAACAGAAATTGATAAATGACTCGCAATATTGCTTTACAAAAACAGTGACGAATCTACTATCGTTCTTTTCAACCATATTTTAAAGTAATAGTCAGTGACAGAAATTGCAATATTATTGGTAGATTTGAGACATGGTTTCAACGTTTAATAGATTAGTGATTGGTCTTCGCACTGAGCACAGATGGAGCATTATAAATGTAGTCAAGACAGTGTGTGCAACATGTACCAGTAGAGCATGTAGGAATCATTGGCCCATGATCTTTAGCAAGAGATTGTCAATCATCTCGTCTCGTTTCACTCGGTCTAGCAGGTCTGAGTTCAATCCACGACCATTTAAGTGGTTGGACATCATTCCTTTCCTTCGTCATATCCCAAATCTTTGTCCTTATATCCCTTCCAAGTGCAATATAGTCGTACTGGCTGAACGCTTTCTCCTGATAATTACTCACCTATCTCAATAGGTAGGTGAAGCATTAGTCTGATGACCAAACCACACATCAGGAAACGACGACGTTTCGGTCCGTTCTTTATCACTATCAGGTCGTGAGATGGAAGAGAGGAAATAATTAAGGTAAGAGAGTGAGAGGAGAGGTGAGGAGCAGGTAAGATAAAAAGTTATAACAGGTAAGAATAGGTTGGAAGTAAGGGATAGCATAAGAGAAAGGGTTAAGAAAAATAGGTAAGAAAGAGAGAAAGGGGCCAAGCTTACGTCAGATCACGTTTGTTAAGAAAGTTGGAGGATTTAATTATGTACTGTGAAAGGGGAAGAGTCAACAGCAACAAAGCCAGGGCTAAGGTTCATGTTGGGTGTGTTGTGTATCAGGGCTGATGGAACAAGACGGCGTCTGTGTAGAGGCAGGAAAGATTATTTTAGACGACCATAAACAGGATGACCAGAGTCCTTAACATGACAGAGGAGAGCATTATTTGTATTAGCAGACCTAACACTTTTTTCGTATTCCTTAAGACTGTCGTTTAGTGCACGGCCAATTTCCCCAAAATATTGGAGAGGACAAGATAAACAGGAAATAGAGTAGACACCAGCAGCATTAAAAGCAGGAGGAATCATCAATGTGCGTTTCTCTGTATCTCCTGACATCAATATCTGCTTATCTCCTGTCATCACTATGCGCTTCTCTTTATCTCTTGACATTAACATAGGCTTTTCTTTGTATTATGTCATCAATATGCGCTTCTCTTGATCTGCCAACATCAATATGCGCTTCTCTCCTGACATTAACATAGCCTCGTGCACATGACCAATCAGCAAGCGGCGGTGTGCGTGCCTTGGGATCAAAGACTCTTGAACACACAGACTAAGTTCCCACAAACACAATATAGTTGTAAGCTCTGGTTTATTGTATGTGTACAGTGGACTAATCTCGGGATGGTTCTCCCTCTCGGTCTCTTGTCCTCTCACTCTGGTCCTCAGTCTCTCGTTCTCTCACTCTGGTCTTCTGTCTCATCCTCTCACTCTGGTCCTCAGTCTCTCGTTCTCTCACTCTTGTTCTCGTCCACTCTTGTCCTCGGTCGGTCTCATTCTCATCGTCTTGTCCTCGTAAACAAATTCTTCCTTGCTCTCTCTCTCTCTCTCTCGTCCACTCCCTCACTTTGATCTCACATTTTTTTGTTTCTCTCCCTTCTTCCTCCCTCCCCCCTTCTCCTCAAAGGTCAGAGAGGCGTCTCTGGAACATAAAGTTCATGGAGTGGGATACGAATTTGGTTTTCACAGGACAAGACAGGAGTCGAGGTTTGATTTCATGATCAACAATAAACAGTTACATAAAATAACTTAATATTGGTTACATAATGTGGGAAGAGAAATATCTCTACCCGTCTGGTTATATCAATAGTGCATTAACTGGAATGATTGTGTGTATGATGCTCCGTGATTGTATCACATCCTTAGCTTGAACAATATGGTTTGAAAATTTTATAATGTTTTCATGATTGTTAAAATTAAGGATGGAAATCATCAAATGTGCGTAGATACGTTTTGGATATTCCATCAATCTTTAGGAACCAGATGCGTTCAGACGTCCTTTTTTGCTGTTGTTGTTATAGTGGGGCGTTTAAGTCTGATATTAAAGAACTTTCAGCCTCAAGTCTCCGTAGTAATTTGTCGACGTGTTGAGAGAATCACAGGCATCAGGTTTGGGATCTTACCTGGAAGCTGAGCCGCTGTTCACACCCTAGCCCCCCCCCCCCCTGGTGACACCCTAGCCCCAGGAGACATTCCTGTAATAGAGGGAATACAGAGAACATATATGGCATACATAGACGCGTTAAAGCACCTAAATTATTGGAATCGTCTCAAACCTCTCAAATGTACTCGTTAGAAAGGAGACGAGAGAGATATCAAATAATATATATGTGGAAATTACTGAAGGGCCAAGTCCAAATCTGCACAGTAAAATAACAAGGTATTGGGGTGAACGATATAGAAGAAAATGCAGAATAGAGCCAGTGAAGAGCAGGGGTTACTGGAACAACCGTGAACATCTTCAAGAGAATACTAGATATTTTTCTTCAGGAAGTGCCAGACCAACCGGGCTGTGGTGGATATGTGGGCCTGCGGGCTGCTCCAAGCAACAGCCTGTTGGACCAAGCTCTCACAAATCAAGCCTGGCAACGGACCGGGCTTGGGGAGTAGAGGAATTCCCAGTTCCCCATTCAAACAGGTATCAAGCAGGTAGTAGGTGAATAACGTTCCCGCTAAGATATTTAGGAGAGTACACCCAGGTGAGTATCTTCCCTACAAGCAAATGTTGGAGAGTATAGCTGAAAGAGTATCCTCCTTGGAAGAACATTTAGGAGAATACATCTAGGTGAGTACTCTACCTGCGCACGCATCTAGGAGATAATACACACACACACACACACTCACACACACACACACACACACACACACACACACACACACACACACACACATAAAAAGGATAACATATGCGAGGCTGGCTAACATCAGAACAGCGTTCAGGAACCTGTGTAAGGAATCATTCAGAATCTTGTACACCACATATGTAAGACCAATCCTGGAGTATGCAGCCCCAGCATGGAGCCCGTACCTTGTCAAGCACAAGACGAAGCTGGAAAAGTCCAAAGGTATGCCACTAGACTAGTCCCAGAACTAAGAGGCATGAGTTACGAGGAAAGGCTGCGGGAAATGCACCTTACGACACTGGAAGACAGAAGAGTAAGGGGAGATATGATCACAACCTACAAAATCCTCAGAGGAATCGACCGGGTAGACAAGGACAAACTATTCAACACTGGGGGGACGCGAACAAGGGGACACAGGTGGAAGCTGAGTACCCACATGAGCCACAGAGACGTTAGAAGGAACTTTTTCAGTGTCAGAGTAGTTAACGGATGGAATGCATTAGGCAGTGATGTGGTGGAGGCTGACTCCATACACAATTTCAAGTGTAGATATGATAGAGCCCAGTAGGCTCGGGAATCTGTACACCGGTTGATTGACAGTTGAGAGGCGGGACCAAAGAGCCAAAGCTCAACCCCCGCAAGCACAAATAGGTGAGTACAAATAGGTGAGTACACACACAACACACACACACACACACACACACACACACACACACACACACACAACACACACACACACACAGGCTACAATAACGAGGGGGACGGCAACCATTTCTAGACGTCCGCATCATCATCCCCCACCAAGTGGCTATTTGGCGTAAGGACAGTATATTGCCCGCTACAAAGCGCTTTTATCCCAAAACGCTGATTGCCCAAGTCCAGCTTTGTTGACGCGTACACATGTGCACTAAATACACACCACACACACACACACAACACCAACACACACACACACACACACCAACACACACCACACACACACACACACACACACATATTTGTGTTTAACACAAGGGGCACACGCACTAGGGGACACAGGTGTGTGAAAACTGAGTGCCCAAATAACCCATAAAGACAATAGAAGAATTTTTTTTTAGTGTCAGAGCAGTTAATAAATGGAATGCATTAGACAGTGATGTGGATTCCATCACAGTTTCAAATGTAGATAGATGGAGCTTAATAGGCTCGGTAACCTATATACTAGTTGATTGACAGATGGGGGTGGGAACCAAAGAGCCGAACTCAACCTCTACAAGAACAACTAGGTGAGTATACATACTTATGCTGTTATGCATGTATACAGAAATATACGTATCCCTTCATATAAGTGACTTCCCACATACACACATACATAGAAACTGATGATGTATATGTGATAAACAGATACATGTTGAAACTAACATCTTAAGAGAAGCACAAATGAAATTAATTAAAATACACATGTTTGGTGTCTTAAGACTCTGAATAGATGCTGCTTCCTTTGTTTAGTCTGTTGTGAAGGAGTTGGGAAAGTGCAGACGTGCCTGCAACACAGTTCATGAGTTGGCTTTGTTGCACCTGCAATACACACCCTGTACTCTGCCAGGAATCCCGGGGATTCGTGCCTTGCTGTTTGGCACAGACTCGTAAAAGCAATGTCAAGCCAAAAATCCTCCGCCTGCCTCTGGCTGTAGAGGCGTGATTGTTTATGCTCTCCTGACGGCTTCTCTATTATGGTAGACGTGATCGTTGTTGTACTTCCTTGGCAACTATGTTGTAGTGGAAGGGGTGAATCGTTGTACTTCTTTGGCAACTGTGATGTTGTGGAAGGGTTGATTTGTTGCATTCTCCTGACTCTATTGCAAAAATTTTGGGGGGTTAAAGTGATGCTCTCTCTTAACAGAGTTAATCCAAAGCTCCGTGAATATACAATGAACTGATCTACAATAAATCTGGTCAAATAAAATGTTTGACCTTTACTGTACCTGATGGTCGGAGTGACTGAACAACCCCATTGGTAGAAATGAAATTTCCATATAACAATTATTTACCTTAACTTTAATTAAAGTGTAATGTATAATAACTCAAACCATCCTTGAGTCACTGAGCTGGGCACGAAGGTTTAGGGTAGAAACAAGACGTAAATTCTCCGTACCTTCCAGCTCTTGTCTAAACCTTGAGGCATATATATATATAATACAAGACACTTAGAATTACTATTTCATTATTAATACACACATCAATTGTATGTTTCATTAAAATTATTGGTTATTCAGCATTTGTTTTTAACTCGTATGGTATTTTACTCACATATCTAATTTACATACGGTTCTAGAAACTACAATACTCCTCCCCGCCAAGGGGAGAAAACAATGAGATTGCTTGAAGATTGCTCTCTTTGATTGCCCTCCTCACCCTTAGTGACACACTAGCTGCATCACCCTGGTGACACACCTGCTTCTCCCAACCCTGGAGAAACACCAGCCCCTTACACCCCTGACACACCAGACCCCCCCACCACACCCCAGACACCAGTCCCACACCCTGGAAGTGGCCAAGATGCGCCTTTTGCTCGCCAAGTGCTTTACCTCACAAACTTTGGCAAGAAGGAACAAAATTAATTCGGAATGAAAAGTGGTTCCCTGTCCCAACTTAGCCAAGATTCGCGTGTAAACTGAGATTGCAAATTGGGAAAGTTGAGCCGGCGGCAGGTTTATGCAATATGGCGATGAAGTGAGGTGGGGGGAAGGGGGAGGGTTGAGGGAGGGAGAACCAGATTGTCTAGCTATTAATGCAAAGACTTCCCGCCTGCTCACAGCACTAGTAAGCCAGTTACAGCCCCGCTCCTGTGCCAGGCAAGATCACTACGGGCTCACCATAGCCCGTGCTACTTGCAACTTTTTGTTACGGGTAACTGAATCTAAAACAACAACAAGCTTACTCACAATATTCACACGCTAGAAGGACGGTGATTCCTCATGCTACTTTTTCGCGTTCGTGTCTGTTGTGCAATTATTGTTGCTGCCTGAAACTTGCTATTTCGAAAATATTTGTGAATTGTTTTTAGGTGCAAATTATATCATTATATATATATATATATATATATAATTCTATTATATATATATATATATATATATATATATATATTATATAATATATATATTATTATATAATACATATATATATATATATGTCTACCTAGTAGCCAGAATACTTTTTGGCCTACTATGCAAGGCCCGATTTGCCTAATAAGCCAAGTTTTCCTGAATTAATATATTTTCTCTAATTTTTTTCTTATGAAAAGATAAAGCTACCCTTCATTATGTATGAGGTCAATTTTTTCATTGGAGTTAAAATTAACGTAGATAATGACCGAACCTACCAACCCTACCTAACCTAACTAACCTATCTAAGGTATTAGTTAGTACAAAAAATTAGGTTATTAGGTTTAGGTTAGGTAGTCGAAAAAACAATTAATTCATGAAAAGGCTATTAGGAAATCGGGCCTGCATAGTAGGCTGACAAGTGGTTTGGCTCTAGTACGACAATATATACATATATATATTATATCGAACGCACCCCGAGACATTATCCAAAAATAGAAGCGAAGGGTAACTTGAAGATAAGTTGCAGTGTGGGAAAATTATATTCACGGTCCCCCTGATCGAGCATTTCAACAAGCCTAATATTTCCATGTCTTGCAAGGTCACGATTTGAATTAATTCACGTGTAAAGCCTCCATCGGCATTCACTCGACCAGCGTCAGACTCTGTGTTCGTCTTGCTTGTTGCTGCCACTCTCTGAGTTCCCTCTTACTCCCTCTCACTCTCCCTCTCTGCCTCTCCCCCTTGTTCCACTTTCCTTCCCCCAGCCATACCCCCTACCTCCAACACTTGATCTCTCACACTATCTCTCCCCTTCCAGGTGAATGCCCTGCCAGGCGAGCGCCAGCCGCAGCGCCCCTTCCACCACCACCCTTCTGCAGAGGCAATTTTCTTGTGATTTCTACAGGTTCTGATAACTTCCTGGGTGACTTGTTCTCTGAAGTGACGCGCCACTTCTCTTTACGGCTCCTCTGACTTTACCCCCCACGTCAAGGGGACGTATGCTATCATTCCTGCTGCCCACGTCAAGGGGACGCATCAAGAGGACTTACGCTATCATTCCCACTGCCCACGTCAATTGGACCTACGTCATCATTCTCACTACACACACGTCAAAAAGACCTACGAAAACCTCATCAACCAATGTCAAGATATCCTTCAATCATACCACCTTTACCCCTCCTCAACAAAGTGGACCTCACAGCATCCGAGTGTGTGCGCACTCTGAAGTGCGCACACGTGGTTCGTGCTCAGAGCTGCGCACCAAGAGCACATTCGTTCCTTTTCTCTCACGTCAAGTTAACTTTCTCCCTATCATAAACAAATTTCCAGAGTCGCGTCAACATTACAAACCTAATTACGAAAACCCACACTGAAATCCTTAGGGAAACCCACACTGAAATCCTTAGGGAAACCCACACTGAAATCCTTTTCAATAACAACATCCTCTTCACTCCCTCGAGCCATATCTGTAAAAATCCTTGAGCAATATTGATAAATTCTCAGCACTATTGACAGGAGTCCATCAGCTACATCACTAATTATTCCTCCCTTCATCGCGACTCATATAACCATTTCCTAAGCCAATTCTAACTTTCCTATGCTCTACTTTTGTGGTTTTATCTATTCCCTCAACCATTTTCGTTTATTCTTCTTTATCTCTTTTCTTCATTCTTCTTCACAATCCTCGCTTTCTCCTAGAAATGTATCCTTTTGCCTGCCCCATCCTTCTCCCTTTTCATCCCCAGGTATCACATTTTTATCTTCTTACATTTCCTTTCCTTTCCTTATGCCCCTCCCCCTACCTATCCTTTTCACCCTCCCTTCCCCCCCTCTATTTTTACCCCTTTCCTTTTTTTTCTCTCTCTCTCCCTGTTTTTACCACTTTCTTTAACCTGACTCCCCTTCTATCCCTCCCTCACCATCTATCTATCCTTCCTCGTCTATCCCTGCCTCCCCCAACCTCCCAACCACCACTACGACGATCACCACCCGCCAGACGCCGGTCGAGGGCGGTGTCATATAATCGGGCCATCTACTTCTCCGAGACCCCCACAGACTAGGGCAGGCATTTCCTACAATCATTTCTTCCAGCGGTGCACTCTTTCACCTGATTACTTCTGCCGCTGACAATGTTCCCCGCGCCATCACTGGGCCGTTCTCTCCCTCGGCGGCCCTGTCGCCTGCTCTGCCACGGAGACGCTCGTCCACAATCTTTGTTTACTGCACCAAACTTCGTTTTCTACTTCAGGCCGAGAGATAAACAAACGTCCGCCATCGTCGCCCACACCTCCAATGTACATACTGAATAATTTACTCCTTTCTCTTATGTTTACTTTTTTTGCTTTTTTTCACTTCAGTCACTTAAACTGGTGGTTATTGATGGCTGGGTTGGCTTCTTGTAGAGTCCACAGTTCGATCCTGGATTCTCACAAGTGGTCAGCCGTTGCTTCTTTATTCTTATTTGTGAGTTCTTATTTTGTCTTCTTATCTCTTAGAAGAGATATATATACTCCCTCATGCGTTCTCTTTAATGACCTTATCTGGCCTCACCCTGTGGTTCCCGCTGCTACCACACTGCCTCGCTACGTTAAGCAGCTTGTCGGAGGGTTCATAGGCTTTTGTGTTCAATATCGACGAGACTTTTTCAGCAGAGTTGGCGTGTATAGTGCTCAGCATTGATGCGACGTCTCTGCTCATTTGCTGCTCTCAAATTCAACTTGGGCGAAACGTCTCTCCACAGCTGGTGCTCGCGTGCTCAACACCCACGAGACATGTGAGCGCAGCTGGTGCTCCTGTGCTCAACACCCACATCAACTTTTAATTTGTGCTTCGCCAACTCCAGCACCTGTTTAACACGCTGCGATTAGCCTTGGACAACTTTAACCCAATATCTTTCACGCTGGCTCAAATCCCTTTCCCAATACCCAACTTTGTAATTATGTTTATAAATGATGCCTAACTTTAAGGGGACTTTTATGGAGAGTATTATACCTTATCTCAAGCCTAGAGATCGCAGCCTCATGACCTAATTTTGGCGTTTGTTTGTTTCTATAGTTTAGTTCAAGCGTGCTCGTCCAAGCCATTAAAGAGGCCAGACGTCATCTATAATAAAGTCATCTGTCAACTTAAGAGATTATCTAATTTGTTTCAAGTTTCTTTGTGTTATTTCTTTATCCCATACTTGTTACTGCAATATATTTGAATTTGTTTGTAATTAGACAATATATACATCTTATCTATATTGGTGTTGGATGTAGGGCTCATGAACCTCTTGCCTCTAGAACTCTACAGGGGCTTTTATGGTCATCAAGTGAGCTTTTGTTATACAAAGCTATCTCTAATGTGTGCGTGTGCGCACTCACGAATGTGTGTGCGCACGCGAATGTGTGTGCCGCGCGCAAATATGCGTATGTGTGTGTGTGTGTATGTGTA
>WNGS01000337.1:12851938-12859860 GCA_020271785.1 Procambarus virginalis | reverse complement strand
TATATATATATATATATATATATACAATTTTGTATATGAAGACGCAGAGATCTTTACGTCTTCAGCAATATTTTATTCACATGAACTCGATTGTGTAACTTGATTCTCACGTTAATCTCCGATTCCTTCAGATGGTCGGGACTCTGCAAGATATGAATCAAAGAACTCTTAATATATATTTGGACGGCCACAATTTCGAAGTAAATTTAAGTGACATAAGATGCTGCAGTGATGAAATATGTTGCTTCGATGAAAATTATATCAAAATGTTTTGCAAAATAGCGTCTGGCTATTTTGGAGAGACTTATATTCTCTCTTATAGGTATGCAGAAGTAAAGTCCAGTCACATGGGATTACTCTTACCCATCTTTGAAGGAGGAATGGTTTGGGGAACGGGAATGACATAGGTTGGTCGGAAGGGGGAAGGGAGGGTTGCTAGAATTCAAGAGCGAACAGCGTAAAAATGAGTGGGAGAGATGAGAGATTTGGGAGAGAGGGTGAAGAGGGGCGACAAGCTTGAGAATGGTGACAAAAGGTGGAGAAAGTAGGAATGAAGGGAAGAGTGATGAGAAGAGGGGAGAGGAGGGGTGAAAGGATAAGAAAGTTGGAGAGGAGAGAGAAGAGAGTGGAAAAGAGAGATGAGAGAGGGAAGAGAGAGAGAGAGAGAGTTAGGAGGGGAAGGTGAAAGGGGAAGAGAGAGATCTGGGCACAGCCGGTTAACCCCCTCTAGATTATATAGAAGAGATTGTCTGTCATAAGTTGGAGGCCAGATGCTTGAGAGTGGCTTCACCCAACCTTACAGGGATCTGGACTAGGGTACGGGACAGACATAAGTTAAATACTTTAAGAAATACTAGTATTTATATAGACCCAATGCAATTTCATAGAGTGAAATGTGATATATTTGGTGTGTTTTCCTTAGATTTGTTAGTGTTTAATTTAAAAAAAAACTGAGAAAAGGGGAGAGAGATAGAGGGGAAGATGATCAAAGAGGAAGATAAGAGGTGAAGACGAAGTGAAAGACAAAAAGGGGGTAAAAACTAGAGGGGAACTTTATCCCCTGTTATTGGATAAAAATTCTTGGAGAAAAATTCATGGACAAATTCATAAAAAAAGATGGGGAGAAGATGAGGAATTAATTGTGTTATAGTGACGAAGAGAGTAGGGAAGATGATTATAGTGGTACAGTATATACAGTGAAAATGACGTGAGAGGAACTAGAAGGAATGGAAGAGAGAGAAAAGGCAGGACAGGGCGAGATGAAGAAGAAAAGGGAGAGCGGAGGGAGAAATAGATGGACACAGACCCAGGCATTGCCGGGTACACGATCGATTTCATATTAATAAATACGAAAGTACTTAAGGATTTCCTGCCCTAATCATCCTTCCTTCGTGGTCTAACATTGTCACATTGTTCATCAAGTGATAATTTCTACGTGATTTACTCATTTATATATATATATATATATATATATATATATATATATATATATATATATATATATATATATATATATTTATATATATATAATATATATATATATATATATATATATATTTATATATTTTTTTACAATTTTGTGAGGGTACCACCTCTGGTGCCACTGTGGGGACCCATAGCCTCGGAGAAGAAAATAAAAAGTATTCAGAGGAGACCTTGTGGTTTCTCACTGAACACTAATATTTTCTTCTCCTACCACCCCCCATTCTTTTGTATGTACACATATATATTTGCTTTATTTGAACTTTGTTACAAAAAAGGAGTTACATATAGGTTACAAAGATGGTTATCATAGGTTGTCGAGTTCCTCCAGCTCCTCAGATGGCGGGCAGCAACCCTGGATGCAGGGCGCATTTCCCCTCTGTATCGCCACGCTGAGGCCCTGGAAAAGAAAGCTGGCAGCTCTAGGGTCCCTTGTTGTTTCAATGAGCCTAGAACCCAGTTCCTTCAAAAAACTGGTAGCACTTTTACCCCAGGCGCCGAGTGTCTCAGAAGCAATGGGGACAAAATTGTAGTGGTGATCCAGTTCTCTATACCTACGGGATTTGGCTGCTTCCCTGTGGGTGGCAGCGCCACCTGGTTGTGCAACACTGAGGTCAATGTAAGTGTTAGCCAGGGTTGATATGCACGTGTAGTCCCATGCCAACTGGTCACCATTCTTCCAGGGGTTCACTGTGATACCATCCGGGCGACCAATAAGAGCATCAGAGTTACGGGGCGTTAGGTAACGGGGCTCTCTTTCAGCTGGGCATCCAGCTGTGGTGAGGCTCCTCTTGATGATGTCGTTAACTTCACTGTGCCTCGAGTGCCATCCCCCTGTGCTTTGGCAGAGTAGGCCATGGTGGCCGTACCTGTCAGCCACCACCTCGCCGCAAATACACCTATATCTGGTGTGGATTGGGGCAGCAAGGCAGAGGGCCACAGCAGTTCGGAGGGCGTGTGGTGTGAGACGTGTGCCAGTTGCCGACATTGGGGTTGCTAACAGGAAATCCCCTGCATGTGGGGCTGCTACTGCTGTGAGGCGAGCAATGTCGTGTTGTGTTGTTGCAGCACCCAGGCACTCTGCAGCAACTTGGTCTACAATGGGGCCATCCCAGCTGGATTGCTTGTGGGCTTTTGGGGATGGTGGTTGAGGTGATGGGCCTGCACGAGAGGCCCACTCTGTGGTACAGCGTGTAAAATTGGGATCATGTACACCTGCCAGCTGATGTAAGTGGGCAGGTAGAATTTCCTTCACAAGGTCGTCGGATGCTGATAAGGAGGACAGGAAGGCTGGAACAGCGATTTGCGTTGCTGTTCGAACTCCGAGGCCCCCAAGTCTTACGGGAAGAGAGGCTTGTTTCCACTGTAGGTCATCAAGAGAGAGGTTAAGGGCTTTTTCTACCACTGATTTCAGTAACCTGTCATACTCACTTAGTTTTTGGCTACTGTAAGACGGTGAACACCTCAGAAAGTAGGTTAACCTGGGGAGTGACAGACATCTGGTGATGAGGTAGAGTGCATCATGAGCATCAATATCCAATATATATATATATATATATATATATATATATATATATATATATATATATATATATATATATATATATATATATATATATATATTAGTATATTTTGGTAGCAGTCTTTCCTGTAGACATATATTATTAAATATGACCGAAAAAGTAAGATTAATACCAAAATATACTAATATTAAAACGCACGACCCAGCAGCAAGGAATCAAGCCTTCACGATAAAATATCGCCAAGATCTGATTCGTAATCAGTTATACAAGGCAGAAAATGAAATCAAAGACAACAAAACGCAAATACTTCATGCTACAAACGAATGGAGAAACAGCAACATCGACGAAAGTCTCCGCACCCGCATCGAACAACACCTCGACATCCTCACAGACCGACATCACCTCAGCACGGAAACAAGGATAATCAAGAAACTAACAACATTATATGGAGGACCTATGGCAATTCCACGACCAAGAGACGGCTTCCTGAACCTTGCAGGAATCAACCTCACTGAGGACCAAGTCACTCTCCTAAATCTGGGTATAAACTGTCACGTTATGTCCAGACCAAGTGCGTTGGCCCGGAAAGTGGAGTTGGAGATCCTGTTGGACGACATATTTGACCTCGAAGCACAAAAGAAGGTCACCACCAAAGACACCTTACAAGCAGAACTTATTGCAGAAGGAGGAAAGAATCGAGGCAACTACAGAAGCACCATACTGACCCCCGAGCTCAAAGCGGCAGCTAAGAGCCTTCGTGAGAACAAGGAGATAGTTGACAGGAGAGGCGACAAGTCGCCAATATACGTCATCCTTAAGAAAGACGAATATCTGGCGAAAATGAACCTCATACTCTCTGACCAAACTAAATTCCAAAGGGTAACGAAGGACACTACAGCCGAATTGAAAGCAAAGGTCAACAAATTGATTGAAACTGTGAATGCCAAGAAATCCTGACTCCACCTGCCAAAGATTATTGGGGAATATAAACCTGGATATGCGTATGGAAATGTCAAAACACATAAGCCTGGAAACCCACTTCGGCCAATCATCAGCCAGATACCCACACCCACGTACAGACTGGCGAAACGACTCAACGGCTTACTGACTCCTTATGTCCCTTGCGCCTTCAGCGTGAAGTCCCCGAAGGAATTTGTTGACTTACTGCGGGGAGCACGGGCCACAGGGATAAGAGCCTCGCTGGACGTAGAATCACTGTTTACCAACGTACCTGTGGATGAAACAATCGGGATGATAGTGGACCGAGTGTATCGTGATCCGGCCTGTACTCCTCTTGACATACCAGAAAATATCCTGAGGAAACTACTCCAAGCTTGTACTAAGGAAGCACCCTTCTTGAGCCCGGATGGGCACATGTATAAGCAAGTAGATGGGGTCGCCATGGGTTCTCCCCTAGGTGTCCTGTTTGCGAACTTCTACATGGGTACTATCGAGAAAAAAGTTTTAGTCGACTTGAACTTGAAACCGGCCATATACTGCAGGTATGTTGACGACATTTTTACACAGGTACCTGATGTCAGACATCTGCAGGAACTGAAAGAGGCGTTTGAGCAGAATTCTGTGTTGCGTTTCACTTACGAGATGGAGAAGGATGGGAAGCTGCCCTTTCTAGATGTAACAGTCATGGAAAGGAGCGGAGGTTTCCACACTGCAGTCTACACTAAGGAAACAAACATAGGAATGTGCCTAAATGCCAACAGTGACTGCCCAGACAGGTACAAGAGGAGTGTTGTTAACGCTTATGTCGACCGTGCTCTCAGCCACAGCTCAGAATGGAAGCAAGTCGACGAAGAACTCTGTAGGGTAAGGCAGGTCCTAGTCAACAACGGCTTCTCCAATGGTTTCATTGAAGACATCATAAGAAGGAAAGTGAAACGCCATGCAACCTCTGAAGAGACAACTAATACAACACCTATACCCCCTATTAGACTATTTTACAGGAACTTCTTCTCCACAGCTCATAAAACGGAGGAAAGGGTCCTGAAAGATATTGTTAATAGAAATGTTATCCCTACAGACAAAAATCAGAGATACAACTAACGATTTACTATAAAACCAAGAAAACGGCCAGCCTACTCATGAGAAACTCTCCAGACATGGAGCAGAACGCTCTAAAAGAGACAAACGTCGTCTATGCCTTCAAATGCCCTCTTGGGGACTGTAAGCCTCAAAAACTCAGTATATAGGCAAGACAACAACATCTCTTTCCAGGCGTTTAACGATGCATAAGCAACAGGGCTCCATTAAGGAACATATATTCTCTTCCCACAACCAAACCATCACCAGAGAAATCTTAGCAAACAACACAGAAATCATTGATAGATACAGCGACCAGCAGGCGGCCTTGACATCTGCGAGGCACTACACATCAAGAAGTCACACCAGCAATCAACAGCCACTGAACGCACTACTATATCTACCCACTTCAAGACGTCTCTCCAACATAGAAACATCAAGAAATATGGGCCAATAGGCCTTCTGCAGTTCAATTTGTACCCAACTTCTGCAAATCTATATCCATTATTCCGTGTGTGTGTTTTGTGAAAGTTTGTTTTTACCCCACTATTGTACTACATCACCTCACTAAATGCAGGTATAAGAGCCAATTCTGTTCAGCCATAAGTTCAGTCATAAGTTGTGTGTGGATAAACTAAAGTCTTTGAAAATGTAATAAGTTTTTACGAAACGCGCTCAAGTGTCGCGACGACTAGAATAAAAATGAATTTTGGAGAATTGATTTTTCATTTACCGTCACCAGTAAATGAAACATAAGGAAAATCGAAGAAAATTCGTGTTAGAATTATTAATCTTACTTTTTCGGTCATATTAATAATATATATATATATAGGTATATATATATATATATATATTATATAGATATATATATATATATATATATTAATATATATATGAACCCATAACAAAAATCCGAATAGACCGCTTGAATATATAGGCAGGAAGGCTACGTGTAAGGTGTATAACAATATCTTTGTAACATAGAAACATGATGAAGTCGCAGTGAGTTTTTAGTTAGAGTTACATCCCGCTCTTGTGCTGGCTAAGTCCATACGGGCTCACCATAGCCCGTGTTACTCTGTAACTTTTTGTTCCCGGTAGCTGAATCTAAAACAATTCAACAACAAACTGCTGTGAGTTGCTTCACATTCACCTCATCCTCAGTAATAGATCCTTCAGCACAAGAATTTGTGGCCAATCGTGCTCTGCCGTTGAAAATGTTACCAAGAGTTAACGAAACGCATGGCTGAGTGTCAGACCAAGTAAAATTGGAAAATTAACTTTGTAGAGTTAATTTTTCAACTTCCTTAATATATATATATAAGATATATATATATATATATATATATATATTATATATATATATATATTAGTATATTTTTTTTTGGTAGCAGTCTTTCCTGTAGACATATGTTATTAAATATGACCGAAAAAGTAAGATTAATAATCTAACACGATTTCTCAATTTTCCTTATGTTTGTTTTTACTGATGACGGTAAATTAAAAATCAATTCTCCAAAATTCATTCTTTATTTCTAGTCTGACGCGAGTCTTGAGCGCGTTTCGTAAACTTATTACATTTTCAAAGACTTTAGTTACACACACACAGAACGTCTATAACTGAACAGAGTTTAATACCTGCATTTGGGTGAGGTGACATGTTACAATGGTTTGGGGTGAGGTGAGAACAAACACATGACACGAAACAATGGGTATAAGGGAAGAATAGATCTGTACTGCAGAAGGCCTATTGGCCCGTATTTCTTGATGTTTCTATATTGGAGCGGAGTCTTGAAGTGGGTAGAATATAGTAGTGCGTTAATGGGCTGTTGATTGCTGGTGTTGACTTCTTGATGTGTAGTGCCTCGCAGTTCTTGATGTGTAGTGCCGCCTGTTGTCGCTGTATCTATCAATGATTTCTGTGTTGTTTGTTAAGATTTCTCTGGTGATGGTTTGGTTGTGGAAGAGATTATATGTTCTTGATAGAAGCCCTGTTGCTTATGCATCGTTAATCGCCTGGAAAGAGATGTTGTTGTCTTGCCTATATATTGAGTTCTTTGGGGCTTACAGTCCTCAAGTGGGCATTTGAAGGCATAGACGACATTGGTCCTTTCAAAGCGTTCTGCTTTGTGTCTGGAGAGTTTCTCATGAGTAACCTACTCATGAAAACTCCCCAGACACCAACAGCAGAACGCTTTGAAGCAGACCAATGGCGTCTATGCCTTCAAATGCACACTTGGGGACTGTAAGCCCCAAAGAACTCAATATATAGGCAAGACAACAACATCCTTTCCAGGCGTTAACGATGCATAAGCAACAGGGCTCCATTAAGGAACATATATTCTCTTCCCACAACCAAACCATCACCAGAGAGAATCTTAGCAAACAACACAGAATCATTGATAGATACAGCGACAGCAGCGGCTTGACATCTGCGAGGCACTACACATCAAGAAGTCAACACCAGCAATCACAGCCAATTGACGCACAACTATATACTACCCACTCCAAGACTCCTCTCCACATAGAAACATCAAGAAATAGTGGGCCAATAGGCCTTCTGCAGTTCAATTTGTACCCAACTTCTGCAAATCTATATCCATTTTTCCGTTTTGTGTGTTTTGTTGAAAGTTTGTTTTTCACCCCACTATGTACTACATCACCTCACCTAAATGCAGGTATAAGAGCCAATTCTGTTCAGCCATAAGTTCAGTCATAAGTGTGTGTGGATAAACTAAAGTCTTTGAAAATGTATAAGTTTTACGAAACGCGCTCAAGTGTCGCGACAGACTAGAATAAAAAATGAATTTTGGAGAATGGATTTTTCATTTACCGTCACCAGTAAAAAGAAGAAACATAAGGAAAATCGGAAAATTCGTG
>WNGS01000337.1:12789185-12832402 GCA_020271785.1 Procambarus virginalis | reverse complement strand
GATCACAATGGCGCATAGCACATCTGTCCTTGATGTCAAAATTCACCTGAAACACACACACACACAACACACACACACCACCACACACACACACACACACACCACACACACACACACACACACACACACACACACACACACACACACACACACACACACACACCACACACATACACACACACAATGTAATGTAATGAAGATAGGGGTAGGAAGCAGGAGACCAGATACAAGGTATCATTTGGGAGATGAAATACTTCAAGAGTCAGAGAGAGAGAAAGACCTGGGGGTTGATATCACGCCAGACCTGTCCCCTGAAGCTCATATCAAGAGGATAACATCAGCAGCATATGCCAGGTTGGCTAACATAAGAACGGCCTTTAGAAACTTGTGTAAGGAATCTTTCAGAACATTATATACCACATATGTCAGACCAATCCTGGAGTATGCGGCTCCAGCATGGAGTCCCTATCTAGTCAAGCATAAGACTAAACTGGAAAAGGTTCAAAGGTTTGCCACCAGACTAGTACCCGAGCTGAGAGGTATGAGCTACGAGGAGCGACTGCAGGAATTAAACCTCACTTCGTTGGAAGACAGAAGAGTTAGGGGGGACATGATCACCACATTCAAGATTCTCAGGGGAATCGACAGGGTTGATAAAGACAGGCTGTTTAACACAAGGGGCACACGCACTAGGGGACACAGGTGGAAACTGAGTGCCCAAATGAGCCACAGAGATATTAGAAAGAACTTTTTTAGTGTCAGAGTGGTTGACAAATGGAATGCATTAGGAAGCGATGTGGTGGAGGCTGACTCCATACACAGTTTCAAGTGTAGATATGATAGAGCCCATTAGCTCAGGAAACTGTACACCTGTTGATTGACGGTTGAGAGGCGGGACCAAAGAGCCAGAGCTCAACCCCGCAAGCACAACTAGGTGGTACACACACACGCACACACAAATACACACACACATACGCAAACACAAATACACACAGACACACTCACTCACCCCTACCTCGACCTCGTGTGTGAATAATGTCGAATTACGTTAGCACCAAAATACTTAAAAGACCTCAATGTCCAATGCTCCTGGCGTATTTTACCTGCACGCTCACACCGAGTGTGGACACACAAGCAAATTCTATAAAGACCGAAAGCTCTTTTTTATTATTAATTTCGAGTTGCTTTGGAGTGCATCTAATTTTATATTGCTCACTATCTTTGGCAATCATATATTCCAAAGAAAGATATACTTTATTATTCTCCTTCTAGATTGACTGGAATATTTCCTGTTCCCAAAGTTATAATATAATGAACAACCACTCTCACACAACGAGGATAATTTTCACGTTCCAGCACTGGCACTTTCGAATTATTAAAGATTTTCTTTGCTTTCTCCATATACTACCTTCCTGGGATGAAGTCGTATGCCACCGTCACTTTCTCTTAACTTTCCAACACAGACTCTCAGATTCCTTCTGAAAGTTCCGCTCTTCGTGAGCTTGAATACTACTTCCTTCTCGTTACACACGGGGATGATTTGTACGTATTGCGAGTTAACATTCTTCATGTGTTATGGTAATATGTTAGGTGGTAACGTGAGGAGTGGTCGTCCTCCGTGTGAGAGGGCCGAGTGTGGTGTCCCGCACCCGTGTGAGAGGGCCAAGTGGACGTACCACACCCGTGTGAGAGGGCCAAGTGGTAGTCCCGCACCCCGTGTGAGAGGGCCAAGTGATCGTCCCGCACCCGTGTGAGAGGGCCGAGTGGTTGTCCCGCACCGTGTGAGAGGGCCAAGTGGTCGTCCCGCACCGTGTGAGAGAGGGCCAAGTGATCGTCCCGCACCCGTGTGAGAGGGCCAAGTGGTCGTCCCGCACCCGTGTGAGAGGGCCAAGTGGTCGTCCCGCACCCGTGTGAGAGGGCCAAGTGGTCGTCCCGCACCCGTGTGAGAGGCCAAATAGTCGTCAGGTCCAACACCCGCTGCCCACCACTTGCCTCATCCAAAAGTGTCTCCAAAACTTCTTTCCCCACACTGAACCTCAAACGCCCGAGCTAAAGTGGCAGCGTTTATCCCCCACACCTTCAGCGGACCCCGGAGTTAGCCACCCAGGCCTGTCAACTCCTCCAAGCGAGCAAGGTTTGCTGGTCGAGAGTTAAGTACCCAACCGGAGCATTACCGGTACTTACCATGCAAACATCACCTCGACCGGCTGCTGACGACCTAGAGAGGTGATTCGTAGGAATCTCAAGGCAGCCACAACCTCTCACCGGGGGCCTCACCTCGCTACCCTGCATTGTGATTGGTATTTTTTGCCTTCTGTTTTTTCTAGCACATTTATGATATCTTCGCTCACCCAATAAAGCACAGTGAGGAAGAAGTGGATAGGGATAGAGGGAAAAATCAAGGAATAGGAAGAAAAGGTCAAGATCAGGAATTAAAAGATGGCTGAAGACTGCATGCCGAGGAACGTGGTGCTGAAGCAATAGAGATATTGTTAAGACTAAGGTATTAGACGCAATAGAAGGTAGTTCTGATATTAACAGTAGTTAATGGTTAAATAACAGCGGTCGCAATATTACCAGCAGGAGTGGAAATATGAGGAATAGCATCGACAAGCAGTAGTAGTAGTCGTCGTGTAGACCTCAGGAGCAGAAAAAGTAATAGTAATAGCAGTAGTTGGGAGTCAGAGCGCGACGGCGACGGCCACAGCTTGGCCGAGTGGCCGAGTTACCACAGCTTGGCCGAGTGACGAGTTACCACAGCTTGGCCGAGTCACGGTGGCAGGGTCGGGCCGGACTCGAAGACCAACCTTAGAAAGACATCGGGCCTTAGCGTCGAGGTCAACCGCAGGTTGTAACGTCAGGATACACATACTCCAGGTCAGTCAACACCCATTATGGCCTACGACACGAGCAGCGGCAGCAGGAGCAGCAGCAGAGCGGTAGGGGGGGACTGCAGAAGAGGGGTTGAGAGCAGACTGATGATAAAAGACAAGAAGATGGAGTGGAGGGGTGGTAGAGGTACGATGAAAGTATACGAATAACAACGTTTATAAACTCTTTTTATTGCACCTACATATAAATTATACACACACAAAACATATGTGGCTGCATACCCAGCCAGCCAGGCTGAGTGGACAGCGCTCTAGACTCGTGAATCTAGGGACCAGGAATCGATCCCGGCATTCGGCGGCGGAAAAAAACAATGGACAGAGTTTCCTTCACTTTGATTGTCCTGTTACCTAGCAGTAAATAGGTACTTGGGAGTTAGACAGCTGCTACGGGCTGCTTCCTGGGTGTATGTGTGTGAAAAAATAGCTGGTAATTAGTAACAGTTAATTGATTGATAGACAGTGAGAGGCGGGCCGAAAGAGCAAAGCTCAAACCCCCGCAAGGACAACTAAGTGAATACACACACACACACACACACACACACACACACACACACACACACACACACACACACACACACACACACACACACACACACACACACACCACATATACACACACACGACACGCACACGCACACGCACACACGCACACGTCTCCACTAGTGCAGTTTCTTCAGTAATTTTTTGTGACAATTATTTAAATTTTCTTTCAACACGATATTTTTTCTTTCCGCAGTCAAACGATTTTATATTCCTTTTCCTCGAATTAAAAATTTGTTAACTTTTGTGAATATTAATTCATCTAAAGTGCATCTCTCTTGTATCAAATCTGTACAAATTTATTGAAGGAAATATGAAAGCATTATCAAATGCTTTCAACAAATTATCAAAATATCAACAAATGTCGCTGTTGATCATCTACCATCAGTGTCAACAAAGAGGAGGTCTGCAACATAATGCAAGCGCAAGCTGAACGCGTTTTAATAAAAACATTATAAGATAAATATATTATTCATCTCTACTGAGAGTCACAACTCATCTCCTCTTAAGATTCATGACCGTAAAAACTTCATTTTGCTGAGCGTTCGTGAATCTCCTTCCTCGGATTCACGAACGGGTGATTCTGCTCAGATTAAGCTGTTGCCGTTCTCTACATCTCACAGAATCAGTCCAGGACCATCAGTACTTTCTTTTACTTTCTCCGGGCTGGTTGGTTTCAGTATTCCTCCTCCATCCGAGTTTTATCCATGGTAGAATTTTAAATATTATTACTTCAAACTTTCCTTCTATTTTATATTTGTTTATACGTACAATGACAAGCTTCATCATATACTTTTTAAAACAAATTGTTTGCTTCAGAATTTAACCTCTTTCTTGTTTGGCCCTCATGGTAGCCATTCTCATGTTTGGCCCTCATGGTAGCCACTCTTTTGTTTGGCCCTCATGGTAGCCACTCTCTTATTTGGCCCTCATGGTAGCCACTCTTTTGTTTGGCCCTCATGGTAGCCACTCTCTTGTTTGGCCTTCATGGTAGCCACTCTCTTGTTTGGCCCTCATGGTAGCCACTCTCTTGTTTGGCCCTCATGGTAGCCACTCTTTTGTTTGGCCCTCATGGTAGCCACTCTTTTGTTTGGCCCTCATGGTAGCCACTCTTTTGTTTGGCCCTCATGGTAGCCACTCTTTTGTTTGGCCCTCATGGTAGCCACTCTCTTATTTGGCCCTCATGGTAGCCACTCTTTTGTTTGGCCCTCATGGTAGCCACTCTTTTGTTTGGCCCTCATGGTAGCCACTCTTTTGTTGTCCCTCATGGTAGCCACTCTTTGTTTGGCCCTCATGGTAGCCACTCTTTTGTTTGGCCCTCATGGTAGCCACTCTTTTGTTTGGCCCTCATGGTAGCAACTCTTTGTTTGGAGCTTATGGTAGCCACTCTCTTGTTTGGCCCTCATGGTAGCCACTCTTTTGTTTGGCCCTCATGGTAGCCACTCTTTTGTTTGGCCCTCATGGTAGCCACTCTCTTGTTTGGCCCTCATGGTAGCCACTCTCTTCTTAGGTCCTTATGGTAGCCACTCTCTTATTTGGCCCTCATGGTAGCCACTCTCTTGTTTGGCCCTCATGGTAGCCACTCTTTTGTTTGGCCCTCATGGTAGCCACTCTTTTGTTTGGCCCTCATGGTAGCCACTCTTTTGTTTGGCCCTCATGGTAGCCATTCTCTTGTTTGGCCCTCATGGTAGCCACTCTCTTGTTTGGCTTTCATGGTAGCCATTCTCTTGTTTGGCCTCATGGTAGCCACTCTCTGTTTGGCCCTCATGGTAGCCACTCTCTTGTTTGGCCCTCATGGTAGCCACTCTCTTGTTTGGCCTCATGGTAGCCACTCTCTTGTTTGGCCCTCATGGTAGCCACTCTTATGTTTGGCGCTCATGGTAGCCACTCTTTTGTTTGGCCCTCATGGTAGCCACTCTCTTATTTGGCCCTCATGGTAGCCACTCTCTTCTTAGGTCCTTATGGTAGCCTTCCTATTGTTAGTTCCTGATGGTAGTCGTTCTCTTGTTTAGTACCGGATGGTAGCCTCCCTCTTGCTACCTCTGATGGTAGCACCTCCCCCTCTTTTGGGGTTCTGACAGTAGCCTCTAGTACAATACACGCTTCCAATTCACTCTTCTTTCAAAGAATTATCCGCTTTGTTCTGAACACCAAGGCATTCCCTTCATCTTGTTAACAGATCATGCAGCCCAAGAAACTCAAACCGTTACCATGCAGCTGCGTCATGGTAACCCGTCTGCCCGTTACCATGAAGCTGCTCTTACCTCTCTCTCTTCCATCGTGATCTTCGGACATCTTCTCAACTGTTACATTTTCCCTCTTTTGTCGATATTGTTTCCGTGGAGCACGGTCTCTTGGTGATCGTTCACGTCACTCGTGTTTGGTTCTGCTTGTCCCCCGGGGCTGGTGAGGCATGTGTTGCTGCTCTTGTGGTAGCTCTGATGCAATGGAGTGCAATCGCAACTCACTGTATCGCAACTCACTGCTCTCAAAATGTTGTGTTTTTGGTAACCTTTTTTTTATGTTATTGTCTTAGATATGCCTTTTACAATGTAACCTGGTGCAGGTATAGTTAACATCAATATAATAGGCTCATCTATAGATTTTGTTTTAATTTTCTCTCACTAATTTAACTTTTACTTTATGACAATCCAATTATTGCCACTATCATTTAAAAAAACTCACACTGACACACAACATGTGTGAAAAGCTTCGCTCTTTTGTGCTTTTCATCCTCACACTCCTCGTTACAACACTACCATGAAACGGTATCATTTCAACAGCAGTCAATTGCTCTCTTGAGCAAATGCAGATCCGTTTCAAATACTGCGTTAAAGTCTTGCTTTATATATTTCTTTTGGAATCGGCTACTCGTATTGCAGAAATGTGAAGCATTGTCATTTTGTTGATGAACTCAATGGGACATATCTTACAACCTTCAACAATAATAATGTACAAATATTAATTATACTATTGCATGAAAACTTAAAAAAAATCCTAAACTACAACAAATTTGTAACATAGACGTGGAGTTTAGACACCTTAATACCCAAAAATCCTTCCTCGAGCACAAATACGATAAATGTGTATGGAATTAAGTATGTATGAAATTAGGGAGTGTGTATAATAATCATAATAAAGCTTTCATTGTATGGTATGTGGAATTGACGACGCACAATACTCAGCCTGAAGATTAGATGCCCAACCAACACATCTGGAATTATTGAATTGACTACGATTTACTCCATCCTGGACCTTAATGAACTGACGACAATGGTTCAGGGCGCATCAAAACGTTAGGTGCCTTATTAAGTGGGACAAACTGACCGGTGATTTGACAAGAGAATACAAATATAAAATATATATAGATACGTTAGATTTTAAATGCATTGTATATATATGCAAAAGTTTTAAGCCATCCAGCTGAACTTGGCTAAGTCTAAAAAAAGTTCTGTAGGTAAGTCAGTTACTGGAGGATATCTATATAATTTAATTTGTATTTAACGAAGTTACTTATGTAATTTCAATATTAGCCTAGCATAGGGATGTTCTTTAATTTGTAGAATATACGAGAAATACAAGTTTTTAAGTTTCAGTTTTTTTTAAATTATGTCATCTTAATTTGTGTTTGATTCTTTATGTCAGATGTCATTCTTTATGCAATTATGTTCTGCTCGAAATGCTATGCGTGTTAGTGGCTTTGCAAGAACGTACTAATACAAATTTTATGTAATCTCACCAACCAATTGTACCTTCTTGTGAATAATTATTATTACTATTATTGTTTTGTGTACTCACCTAGTTGTACTCACCTAGTTGTACTCACCTAGTTGTGCTTGCGGGGGATGAGCTCTGGCTCTTTGGTCCCGCCTCTCAACCGTCAATCAACAGGTGTACAGTTTCCTGAGCCTAATGGGCTCTATCATATCTACACTTGAAACTGTGTATGGAGTCAGCCTCCACCACATCGCTTCCTAATGCATTCCATTTGTCAACCACTCTGACACTAAAAAAGTTCTTTCTAATATCTCTGTGGCTCATTTGGGCACTCAGTTTCCACCTGTGTCCCCTAGTGCGTGTGCCCCTTGTGTTAAACAGCCTGTCTTATCAACCCTGTCGATTCCCCTGAGAATCTTGAATGTGGTGATCATGTCCCCCCTAACTCTTCTGTCTTCCAACGAAGTGAGGTTTAATTCCTGCAGTCGCTCCTCGTAGCTCATACCTCTCAGCTCGGGTACTAGTCTGGTGGCAAACCTTTGAACCTTTTCCAGTTTAGTCTTATGCTTGACTAGATAGGGACTCCATGCTGGAGCCGCATACTCCAGGATTGGTCTGACATATGTGGTATATAATGTTCTGAAAGATTCCTTACACAAGTTTCTAAAGGCCGTTCTTATGTTAGCCAACCTGGCATATGCTGCTGATGTTATCCTCTTGATATGAGCTTCAGGGGACAGGTCTGGCGTGATATCAACCCCCAGGTCTTTCTCTCTCTCTGACTCTTGAAGTATTTCATCTCCCAAATGATACCTTGTATCTGGTCTCCTGCTTCCTACCCCTATCTTCATTACATTACATTTGCTTGGGTTAAACTCTAACAGCCATTTGTTCGACCATTCCTGCAGCTTGTCCAGGTCTTCTTGAAGTCTCAAGCTGTCCTCCTCTGTCTTAATCCTTCTCATAATTTTGGCGTCGTCAGCAAACATTGAGAGGAATGAGTCTATACCCTCTGGGAGATCATTTACGTATATCAGAAACAGGATAGGTCCAAGTACAGAGCCCTGTGGGACTCCACTGGTGACTTCACGCCAGTCTGAGGTCTCACCCCTCACTGTAACTCTCTGCTTCCTATTGCTTAGGTACTCCCTTATCCACTGGAGCGCCCTACCTGTTACTCCTGCCTGTTTCTCCAGCTTATGCATCAACCTTTTATGGGGTACTGTGTCAAAGGCTTTCCGACAGTCCAAAAAAATGCAGTCCGCCCACCCTTCTCTTTCTTGCTTAATTCTTGTCACCTGATCGTAGAATTCTATCAAGCCTGTAAGGCAAGATTTACCCTCCCTGAACCCATGTTGATGGGTTGTCACGAAGTCTCTTCTCTCCAGATGTGTTACTAGGTTTTTTCTCACAATCTTCTCCATCACCTTGCATGGTATACAAGTTAAGGACACTGGCCTGTAGTTCAGTGCCTCTTGTCTGTCACCCTTTTTGTATATTGGTACTACATTAGCAGTCTTCCATATTTCTGGTAGGTCCCCCGTTTCCAGTGACTTACTATACACTATGGAGAGTGGTAAGCAAAGTGCTCCTGCACACTCTTTCAATACCCATGGCGAGATTCCATCCGGCCCAACAGCTTTTCTCACATCCAGCTCCAATAGGTGCTTTTTGACCTCATCTCTTGTAATTTCGAACCTATCCAAGGTCACCTGGTTTGCTGCCACCTCTCCCAGCGCCGTGATATCTCCCTGTTCTATTGTAAAGACCTCCTGGAACCTTTTGTTGAGTTCTTCACACACCTCTTTGTCATTCTCTGTGTACCTGTCCTCGCCCACCCTAAGTTTAATCACCTGTTCCTTCACTGTTGTCTTCCTCCTGATGTGACTGTGTAGTAGCTTTGGTTCAGTCTTGGCTTTATTAGCTATATCATTTTCATACCTTTTCTCAGCTGCTCTTCTCACACTGACATACTCGTTCCTGGTTCTCTGGTATCTCTCTCTACTTTCTGGTGTTCTGTTATTACGGAAGTTCCTCCATGCCCTTTTGTTCAGCTCCTTTGCTTTCATACATTCCCTATTAAACCACGGATTCTTCCTTTGCTTCTCTGTTTTTTCCTGTTGGGCTGGGACAAACCTGCTTACAGCCTCCTGACATTTTTGGGTGACATAGTCCATCATGTCTTGTACGGACTTGGTTCCGAGTTCTGTGTCCCAATGTATATCCCATAGGAATTTATTCATCTCCTCATAGTTTCCCTTTCTGTACGCCAGCCCTTTGGTTCCCAGTTCTTTTTGGGGGTGATAATTCCTAGCTCAACCAGGTACTCAAAGCTCAATACACTATGATCACTCATTCCCAAGGGGGCTTCCAACTTAACTTCCCTTATATCCGACTCATTTAGGGTAAATATCAGGTATGTGTGTGTGTGTGTGTGTGTGTGTGTGTGTGTGTGTGTGTGTGTGTGTGTGTGTGTGTGTGTGTGTGTGTGTGTGTGTGTGTGTATTCAAACACTAGAGACATCTCGCAGATTAAGAATCATAAGCACAAACTATGAGATATTTAATGTTTGTCATTAAGAATTAATCTTTTATTAATATGTTAAGTAGAAGAAAGTGTTTAGACTCTTACCTTCTTGACCAGACCACACACTAGAAGGTGAAATGTCCTTTAGTCACGTTATTGTGACTCATCGCCTGCACTCTTACCTTCTCTTTCCCTGGTGTTTGGACCGCAGATAATATATTGAACAATGGGTGAGATTGCCATACAAATTTCGCCTTCTAGATTGTCCTAAATTAAGTTAAAGTTCAGAGTTGTAAGCACAGTGAAACATTATTATTTAATAGTTAATCAACATTTTATGAACAGTCAAAACAAACAGAATCAGGATAAATAAGTGAAAGCTTGATGAATCACATATTCTCTGTGGTCTCACGGGCCCAATAAATATGTTTACCAGTTAAAGAATCTTTTCTCTGATTGACAGTAATCTTGACGGAGTGCGAGCGTTGCAGTGGCTGTTATACCAGAGAGAGATCTGATTGGTATTCTCTCAAACATTTTATATCTTAAGAAGAGTTAAACTCTTCCGATTTGGTAATAAGGCATTTACACCTAAATTCCAAAAAATTAATATTCTAAGAATAATGAGATGTTTTCTAAGTGTTCAAACTTGTTAAGCATCTCAAGCATGGGCTGTATTATTCATGATGTGTGATGTGATAGCAAACATGTGTTGCAAAATCGATAATAGAGTAATAATGTTGAAGAGTTTGATGATGATTTGTGCAACACATGTTATATATTTTAAATATGTCTTTATTCGTCTTCATTCATTTATCAAATGAATGGTATCAATACATATGAAACTTTATTTATGTGATGTCTCGATTTGGCCCCATAATGCATAAAGTAAATGTAATTTTCATTATTTGTTTTGAATAATCATTTGGAAAGGAATAAATATTTACACTGTATAAACATTTATTTCCAAGGAAGAGTATATCAAATGATATTTACATAGTGTATAGAATTTTAAATGTCATTTCTGACCTTAAGCCTAATTTGAGGCAAGGGTCGTCCGCACACGTGTGGCTTGACGACCACTAAACGCTATTTTACCTGAACCATACATGGAGAGGGTTTCAAGAGTTATAATACTTCCCGAAGCCCGGCCCTTGTTTATCATTCGGAAATATGTACATTTCTTTCTCTCTCTCTCTCATATATGCACCATTTTAATACTGAACCAGTCCTAGTGAGGGGTGGGTAGAGGGTGAGAAGTGAAGACACGACACTGGCTGGTAGCCACGAGTGTGACACATAAGAACACTGGCACATGCGTCGCGACGCGATTTACCGCGACATTAGACGAAGTGGTGATCAATACCTGAGAGCTGTCGCCTGTTCACCTGCCGGGGGAGTGTACTACATCTATCGGGTGAGTGTGTTACACCTACCGGCTGAATGTACTACTCCTATCAGGTGTAATAAAACCTACCTGATTGCAAAGCACCAGGCAGGCCAGTGTTACACCATGCTGTCAGAGTGTTGCACCAGATAATAGAGTTTCGGGCAGGGTAAGTGATTGTTCTCAACCAGATTCGAACTTGAAGTACACAACACGACCTGTACTGCATCATATGTGTTATAGTACACCCGCTGACCTGTATTACACCCTAGGATTCGTCCTACACCCCGTACCTGCTCTACACCCCCAGACCATTTCTACACCTCGAGATGTGCCCTATACAGTCGGATTTTCCCTGTACCACCAGTTGTAATACATAATACTGGTTCTGAATTTGCCACCAATTAATAAAATTTGCCAGCAATTCAGCCCGTACCAGGAATTAAACATGGCATAACATGTACTAAACCAGTTGCAACATTGAGAGTTAAACTTAGAAACAGAGGATGATTATAGAAAGAAAAACGAATGCAACAGCCTACACATGAATATGTTGAGGTTTTGAAGAGAAAGACAGAGACGAAAATCCACAGTTGACCGGGGTGGACGGAGGATGGACTGAGTGGATCATATGTGATTATCTGTTGAAAAGATAAGCCAGTTTATATGCGCTCTAATTAGACTCTTCATTCCAGATATAACTAAGGTTGGATTCTTTCTCACATTCCGGATTTATTCTACTGATTTTTTTTGTGCCTACTTTCAATCCATCTAAAGACTGGATATGGTACAGCTATGAATGTTTTGATTGGAATATTTATTACTATAAAACTTTATTTCTTCTGCTTTTTTAATTTTTTCTGAATTTCGAGAACCCCGGTTCGGTATGATCTCTCAATCACCGACACCACCCCAGACAACTATACTGCCAACACCCACACTGCCACCATCCACTCACACCCACCACTAATCCCTCACCTCACACTGAATATACACCTAAAATACATATATTTTTGCATCAAGGTAATCTGGGGATGTCAGCAATACATGACAAGGTGTCCTCACTTACTCATTACCATACTGGGATGGCACTACACCAGGATTCTGTGGGGATTATACAACGTGGGATATATGTAATATAACGATATGTCACTGGATCGTATATTTGGCCATAATCTGTCACAATAGTTCGTATGTTTTGATATGAAAGGACCAGTGGATTTGATCGGATTGTGGTTATTATATATTAATCCCCCCTTGTTATGAAGTGTTTATAACAACACTAGACTGTCTTGCAGTGGATTAACTTACGGTCTTTTGATGGATGAAGGTTGTTTGGTAGTTTTGACGATAAGACATCGTGCTTGGGCGGGGCTGGTTTGGAGACAGTTCCTTCGCTATTTACTTGGAATAAAGTTTACCTAAAGGCAATACCTACGTCTTGGAACAGTAGCATTTCGTTTCGTGATGTGACACGCTTCCGTTATGTTACATCCACCTCCTCCACCACCAACTCCACTCTCCTCCACCACCAACTCCACTCTCCTCCACCACCAGCTCAACTCGCCTCCACCACCAGCTCAACTCGCCTCCACCACCAGCTCAACTCGCCTCCACCACCAGCTCAACTCGCCTCCTGCGCGTTCTCTTACCACCTTCAAGTGCCTGACCTCCTTCCACGTGTCAGGAGCCCCACAGGCAACTGGTTTGTGAGAACGCTGTGGTTTGTGGTACCTTGGAAGCAGTTCACCCAGGGCAGTCCTCAACTCAAGACGTGTTCCAGTGGGAACAAGTGGCTGAGTCAGTTTATATTGTAATTTGCCTGTGATAATGAAGTATTGGTGATTGGACCGACGTATCCCGGGATGGCAAAGTTGAGCTACGAGATGGAATTAATGTCTGTCAGTTAAGGCTTGTTATAATTGAAGCCTGTGTGGAAGCCTGTGAGTGTGTTCCTGGGGATCCTGCCAGTGTGTTGCTGGAGATCCTGTAAGTGTGTTGCTGGAGATCCTGCCAGTGTGTTGCTGGAGATCCTGCCAGTGTGCTGCTGGAGAGTAGAAGTGGTGTTTTGGCACCGTGAAATACTGTATGGGACTGGCCCATGATTTACTGAGAAAGGTGAACTCGCCGGCGTGAGGACCATGCAAGACACTCAGGATGGGAACGTTAAGTGGTGTACGATAGAAGATAGAAGTGGAGTCGCCGGGAAAGTAGATTGTAGAGGTATATAGTGTTCTGTACAAATGTGATCACCTGCTGTGGTATGTGCTGTACATATGGGTATATAGTTAAGAAGTATACTTGGTGATGGTTCTGTTCAGTGCTGTTTACCACCTTTTCTTTTAGATTGATGATTATTACTGCCAGTTCCTATTAACTTACCTGTGACTCAGGGTGTGATCGAATAAAAAATGCATTAAAAATAGTAATGGTGAATACAAATATTATAATAATTTAAATAATAATAAAAATATTGCTTGAAATACAAGGATGTGGTGTAGCAAGGCGCGTGCTTCAAATAACGAGGCTGACAGACAGACATACTTATTATCCTCACTGTAGCTCGTGTTGGGAAGAAAAATATGACACGATCTTCGTCGCGAGCATACTTAATTATACAACGTAATATATTCATATGAATTACTTCTTCGTATTATATATATATATATATATATATATATATATATATATATATATATATTATATATATATATATATATATATATATAGTAGATTTTCCCCCACGGCATTCGCAGTTCGTGATGAGCATATAATTAAACATTGAGAGAGGCACGATATGATGGACATTCTGATCCCGGCGAATGAGAGAAAAACATAGTTCTGACAAGGCCCCAATGTCAGCCTGACACAGCCAACTGACAGTTGATTTATGCTACACTCCCAACACGATATATGCTGAGCAGAACTAAAAACGCACATGCCAAATCCTTAATTCATTTCTGTAATATTATATATATATAAATAAATATATATATATATATATATATATATATATATATATATATATATATATATATATATATATATATATATATATATATATATATATATATATATATATATATATATATATAATTGAAAACTCTGCACTCCAGAAGGATTCGAATTCAGACAGCCAGGAGCACTATGCACCTTGGAGTACCATATCTTGGTGATCAATCTTTGGTCGAGGGATTGAACGTCGACCTGCATGAAGCGAGACCGTCGCTCTATCGTCCAGCCCAAGTGGTTGGACTGCAATAAAATTGTGAAAACAAGAGGAAATGTAAACTGTATATTTCGATCCCAACCCGGGATGCTCTTCAGCAGTGAGGAGGATCTTCAGTGACTGCTGAAGAGGATTCTATGTTCAATGCAGGAATATTGTGCGATTGTTGTTCCTGGTCGTGACGCATTAGGAATATGCTTTGGTGCTTCGTCCTCTTACTAAATGTCCTTTGTTAGAATATGATGCGGTCTGCAGGCTCTCTGGCGTAATATATCGAATCATGATAAGTCTAATGTTGGTATACCTCATGGTTGCTGGTGATTAGCATGTATTATTAGGAATATATATTCCCCTCGGTATATCACGCATATGTCTTGCAAATCCACGGGTATTGTGCGTATATCTGGCAGGTGAAGCTTAACGTGGGACCCATCAACCAGTCACAAAGCAGGAGGATCAGTCGTGCCTGACTGGGCTCTGAGAAATTACTGATAGCATGTCTGAGGTGAGACCAGAGGGACTCGGGGAGGATTTTCGTGATGGGCTGACGAGCTCTGATGACCACTATGGACGCCAGTGTTGCAAGTTGGTGAGTCTCCCTCTCCATCGATGAATAACCTACAATATTTCGAGAATTTCTCCGTAGACTGATAGATAAAAGTTCAGTTAAGAAATATAGAATGTGTTGACAATTCATGGTATAAGAGAAATAACGCTGTTGTGTAGTAGTGGTTTGCTAGATAGGGATGGATGTATTTTTTTATGCAATGATTACCCAAGTTCGCGACGAGCACAATACATTCACAGCAACAGGGATTGCTGTGTATATATTGTAATCATACAATGGGTTGTTGCTGTAATGATTGCTGCACTGTAATAGTGCTTATTTATCTGTGATGCTGTATGTTTTATTGAGCATTATATTGCGAAATGACGAGAAATTTATAAATTGTTTCATTATTTTTAATAATAACCATATTTTACTGTATTACTCGGCATTCGGAAGTAGGAATTAATTCATTCTCTGTGCTGATACCTTCCCATTCCTAGAGAAAGGTAAGCAATATAATGGTCATGTATGTACTATGCTGAAGTGTCAATCACATTGTCTCTTCCCTACAATCCGGGCTTAAGGTATTTATACAATTCTTAAGACTAGTATGTAATAGATTTGTTTGAGCCAAATTTTCACTGCACAGAGAATTCATCAAGAAATTTACAATTTCTATGAGTATCAACCCATTGGCGTTTACGGAATCTTGCTTAAATATATAATATAGTTTCCATCGCTAATTTTCAACAATCTCAGTCTGTCTTCTATGGATTTCGTCGTCTTCAGCTTCCCTTGATGCAACGCCAATCTGTTTCAAGTTTACTTCCTATCCATTTAACGAATTTTTACGTGTTTTACGGATTACTAAACACCCTCGATAAATAAATTGAGAACCTGTAACGAGCTACGTTGATAGCAATACCAATTCGAGTCACTGAATTTGACTGAGAACTAAAGCAGAGGCAATAAGTGAAGATGTAGCATCCTTAACAAGAGTCAGATGTGCTGGCGGACCTCTCGTTCCATCAGGAGATATTAAGCCTCGGCCAGATGTGCAGCCTCGTTACCGTGGTGCCGATATTAAACTGTTTTACAGAGTTAAAATCGTTCGTTTGACTTCTGGTTTCACCGAGAGTTATCCTCGTTGGTTTGCGTAATGCGTTCACAGAGAACTTGGACGAGCATTAAAACACTCGTCGAAATTATTCTCATTCTGAGAATCTCCTCTGAAGAAATCATATACTCATTATGAAAATCCCCCTCTGAAAAATATTGGTGGCAGATATAGGCGTTTACTCAAACTTTGTGATTCCTTGCGGATGTTTCGTTTGACGTTGGCTGGTGTGTTTGTCACGTTGTTGACGGAGAGAAAATTATTTGAATAGTTTTGAATAAATCTATCCCTCATATTGNGTGTATAGTAAGTCACTGGAAACGGGGGACCTACCAGAAATATGGAAGACTGCTAATGTAGTACCAATATACAAAAAGGGTGACAGACAAGAGGCACTGAACTACAGGCCAGTGTCCTTAACTTGTATACCATGCAAGGTGATGGAGAAGATTGTGAGAAAAACCTAGTAACACATCTGGAGAGAAGAGACTTCGTGACAACCCATCAACATGGGTTCAGGGAGGGTAAATCTTGCCTTACAGGTTGATAGAATTCTACGATCAGGTGACAAGAATTAAGCAAGAAAGAGAAGGGTGGGCGGACTGCATTTTTTTGGACTGTCGGAAAGCCTTTGACACAGTACCCCAAAAAGGTTGATGCATAAGCTGGAGAAACAGGCAGGAGTAACAGGTAGGGCGCTCCAGTGGATAAGGGAGTACCTAAGCAATAGGAAGCAGAGAGTTACAGTGAGGGGTGAGACCTCAGACTGGCGTGAAGTCACCAGTGGAGTCCCACAGGGCTCTGTACTTGGACCTATCCTGTTTCTGATATACGTAAATGATCTCCCAGAGGGTATAGACTCATTCCTCTCAATGTTTGCTGACGACGCCAAAATTATGAGAAGGATTAAGACAGAGGAGGACAGCTTGAGACTTCAAGAAGACCTGGACAAGCTGCAGGAATGGTCGAACAAATGGCTGTTAGAGTTTAACCCAAGCAAATGTAATGTAATGAAGATAGGGGTAGGAAGCAGGAGACCAGATACAAGGTATCATTTGGGAGATGAAATACTTCAAGAGTCAGAGAGAGAGAAAGACCTGGGGGTTGATATCACGCCAGACCTGTCCCCTGAAGCTCATATCAAGAGGATAACATCAGCAGCATATGCCAGGTTGGCTAACATAAGAACGGCCTTTAGAAACTTGTGTAAGGAATCTTTCAGAACATTATATACCACATATGTCAGACCAATCCTGGAGTATGCGGCTCCAGCATGGAGTCCCTATCTAGTCAAGCATAAGACTAAACTGGAAAAGGTTCAAAGGTTTGCCACCAGACTAGTACCCGAGCTGAGAGGTATGAGCTACGAGGAGCGACTGCAGGAATTAAACCTCACTTCGTTGGAAGACAGAAGAGTTAGGGGGGACATGATCACCACATTCAAGATTCTCAGGGGAATCGACAGGGTTGATAAAGACAGGCTGTTTAACAAAAGGGCACACGCACTAGGGGACACAGGTGGAAGCTGAGTGCCCAAATGAGCCACAGAGATATTAGAAAGAACTTTTTAGTGTCAGAGTGGTTGACAAATGGAATGCATTAGGAAGCGATGTGGTGGAGGCTGACTCCATACACAGTTTCAATGTAGATATGATAGAGCCCATTAGGCTCAGGAAACTGTACACCTGTTGATTGACGGTTGAGAGGCGGGACCAAAGAGCCAGAGCTCAACCCCCGCAAGCACAACTAGGTGAGTACAACTAGGTGAGTACACACACACACACACACACACACACACCACCACACACACACACACACACACACCACTCACACAGCCGAGCGATGGGGCGGGTGTTTCTGCTCCTCCACGCCACATATCCACGCCGGAAACATGGCTAGGGACACGCCAAGCACCGCAAAGCATAACACTACACCACACTACACTATACAACCAACTACACTTAATCCACTACATTAAGTGGGTTAAGTGGATTTAAGTTCTTACGTTTCTAATAAAACAAAACCACTTAAAATTTCACCCTCATCAAGTGGTGATAACGGTCAGGAAATTATAGTTGACGTCTGAAAGCCTAAGTCTAAAATGGCTGAAGTCTTACACCAAGCTGAGAGCATGACACAATCTAAAAGTTTTAAGTCTAACAAAATTTTCCAATATCAGAACTAAATCAAAATTACAACCCAATTCTACCTAACTTGTAGTTAACTCAACATTAACATCATATTATGAATTATCATAGTGAGCATGTTGACGATCTTATGCGCATATGTACACATAGCACCACATATGTTGCACTGGAAACAAAACCTGCAGATTGAATGCAACAATAGATGGATGGCGTCTTGCATTGACAAAGTTTGATTGGCGACGTTGATCAATTTCCATAAATCATTTTTTTTTGTGGGGGTTGGGGAGGGGGGGGCAGGATCTTAATGAAAGGTCTTAGGATTTGTGGCAATATTGGCCAGCTAATGATGATGCATGACCAAACAGCGATGAAAGTGCAGCCCGGGCCGTTATTTATGTAGATTTATGAGCCAAGCTTGGCTCCGAGTTCCACCTGGTGCATGAGTCGCGGCTGTGCGTGAGTCTTAGCTTGTGCGTGAGTCTTAGCTTGTGCGTGAGTCGGTGCTGATGCGTGAATCCCAGCGTCCTGGGTGACGTGAAGAACGGAGCTGCCGCAGGCGCTCCTGATAGTGCATGCATCAGAGAGGAGCGTATTGCACGTATTGCATTAACTTGCAATTATTGTATTAACTTCCACGTATTGCATTAACTTGCTATACGTGCAAGTTAATGCATGCGTTGCAAGTATTACATGTATGACAGGTGACACATGCACTGAGCAAGGTACTTAGGTTCATATCTAAAAGCACTGACCAATAAGCAGGCGATGAGTCACAATAACGTGGCTAAAGTATGTTGACCAGACCACACACTAGGTGAAGGGACGACGACGTTTCGGTCCGTCCTGGACCATTCTCAAGTCGATTGTGACCAATAATGCCCATTGACCACTGACCAATAATGCAATAATGAACACACTAATGTCTTGAACTTTATCTGAGGTTGCTCAAGATCAAGATTTGCAGCAAAGTTTGGGTCAGCTTACTATACAATGCACACAAATATACTTAGTAAGGATGTCAAAGCTGATCCCCGAAATTGGAAACCTTTCTAATACAGAGTGATTACGGAAACATAGTTTTATACATTCTCTCGCAAGGCTTCATGCATTCAAATATACGAATAGATGAAAAGAATAACATGGAGGATGTTATTATGGTGTTTAATATACAACATAAAACTGAACAATGCTGGACGGTAGAGCGACGGTCAGGCTTCATGCAGGTCGGCGTTCAATCCCCGACCGTCCACAAGTGGTTGGGCACCATTACCCGTTGCATTCCAAACCCTTATCCTGATCCCTTCCAAGTGCTATATAGTCGTAGGCCTGGCGCTTTCTCCTGATAGATCCCTCGACAATGGATACATATTGAGTAGGTTTAGGGTCAGGAAAAGGCCTTTTAGAGTTCCTGTTTGGCAATTGGTATGTAGATTTATGGAACAAATTATCATGTAACATAATAGATGTGAGATTGCTCGAATGTTGCAAGCCCATGTGAGGTGCCGCCTCACCCAGGTTTAGGACTTTTGCAATGGCCAATATTCTTATGATCTCAAGTCCTTACTATTCAGTAGAGTGAAGGATAATTTAAGCTCTGCTTTCATTCTTGTTAAATTAATAATTACACAGAATTACAAACAGCAACAGGCCACTAGATAAAAACTATGCTGTTTGTTTACGTAAAGGTTAAGGAGTTAAAATATGGAGTGATGCTAATATAAAAAGTACATTCCTAATCTAAGTCTAGACTCATGTTAATAATGGTAGAACAAGAAGAATTAAAATTCAAGAAAACAGGGGAAAGCGCCAAGCCATTACGACTATATAGCACTGGGAAGGGATCAGGATAAGGATTTGGGATGAGGACGTGGAAGAACAAGTTGACTCCCAAGGTGTGGGAAAAAATACACAGAGGAGGAAGATGGAACCAAAATAAGTTTTTTTTTCCTCCCCATGACACGGAAACGCCGAGTCAGGATAAACCTTTTGATGTTGTCGAGTCACCGAGGACCCTCTGGGAAATTTTTCCGAGTGCTGCTTGGGAAACACAGAACCAAGACGAGGAGGAGAGGTAATTATGAAGGAATGTTTCTTCCACGGTCAGTGCCTTCTGTGAGGGATGACCTTCCTTGCGCAGTTATTTATGCCAACGTGTCTCCGTCTTGGAGATGCTGTTGAGTATTTTGGTTTATTTGGGATTCTATATTTGAATTATTAATGAAATGTAATAGTATTAAAAGCCTAAAGTTTTCGCATAAAATATTGATATTTAGCAACACAGAGTTTATGTCACAGAAAGAAAATTTATGCCCTTGTACTAATTATTTTTTAAATTATAGTATATCATTGTTTAAACGCCAGTAATATACAGTTTAAGCCCCCAGACAGATACTGTTTGATCCCCAGCAAGACAGTTTAAACAACAGTAAGCCAGTTTAAGGCACAGTAAGAAATGGTTTAAGCGCCTTTTAAAGGCTGTTTAAACCATGATAAGGCAGTTTAAGCCCCAGAAATCGCAGTTTAAAGCCCCAATAAGATGCAACTTAATTCCAAGCAAGATGTTTGCCTTCCCCTCCGGTTTGGCGAAGGAAAAGCGAGAAAATGTCACCCGAAATTCAGAACGGTAGCTGAAGCGTGATGCTGGACGGGAGATTAAGTGAGAGCATGTCACATCCGACAAGGAAGTGTGTGTATCAGGTTGCCGAGCTGGTGACTTCCAGGCCTTTGACCTCTTAACTGAGTGTCACCCCACAGACCTTTGACCTCAGAACTGAATGCCACCCTACCAGGATCAGTGGCGTCAACCCCGACACACTTACACATTTGGAAATGTTTTTGGCAACGCGTTTTGGGATAATTTTTGTGTTAACTTTAATGTTTTTGTTATTAGTGTGTAACTATATAATGCAAATTACGTATGAAGTGTAAATGCAAATTTTTAGAAAGAGTTCTAATTCTTTCTTCGTTATAACATCGTCTAATCAGCTTCGTCACGGGAGTCACTGGCTTTCTATGCAACACAGTGGTCACAGGTAAACGTCCCATTCGTCGAATGGATAAGTTCAACCTCATATTTTTTCCCGAATACCTTAGATGAGAAATCAAGTCAAGCTTTACAGCTATTAAAATGTATACGCACAACCTTATAAAATTTCTGCCAATGGAAAACAAGCTGACCATATCGGTGGGTATGAGGCCCTTATATAGACTCCTTATATCCCTTGCTGAACTGTGCTAAGAGCAATGTCAGCAAAGGTCATGCTAAGAGAAAGCATTTTCGTAGATTAGGCTTCACCTTCAGGGGCTTGACCAAACCTGCAGAAGGTGCAAAGGACAAAACAGAGGATGAGTAAGTAATTATCAAAAGAAGGCACCAAACCGGGAAACAGAGGATGAGTGAGATGAGACAGAGCTTCAGTAAGGGGCAGAAATATGAGGAATTGTGAACTGAATAAATATTTTATGTGTGACGTATCCAAAGTCTTTGGTCATTATTGACGTTTCCTTGATTCTGATTGATGATGATGAGGTGTTTGATGGCTCCAGATCCAATGCAATATCTACTAAAAAATTATCAGGTTTTTTATTATATTTTTTTTTCAGGAACTCCTTATCAGGTTTTTCTCTGATAACGAGATCAGGGTTGCTAAAATTAATGATGCTCGCAACTCCGGTGAGCATGACAACGAGCGTTGTTGGTGATATTAACAACGCAGGCATAAGTACAGTATGTCCATAAATCCTAGAATCTAATTTACGGGATTTCTCACCTGTGTATAGTGTCATATATCTTTCATGGTATATTGGAATAACGTTAATATAGAGTTTGTGCTAAAAACATCCCTCTAAGAATACCCTCGAAATAATTGCGACTGACAGAACGGTATAAACGACAGGATTTACTCTATATCTCTGAATTTATCACGTCAGGATTTATGAACTTGAAAATGTGGACTGTGACAATATCAGTGTTGCGTGAACTAGAGGTTCATCGTGTCATAATCCTCATGAATTCTTAATTCCTCATCAACGAAGAAACCAACAATTGACCGCAGTGCATCGGGTCTGCAATTATCATCAATTTCAACACGATTGAACACAATTATGGAAGATGTAGTATTGATGGCCATTTGGCTCAGTGTTACATTTATTAACAAAAAATGCTTCACTTCCTTCACTTTCGTGATATTCACCTCCTCACCTTCA
This sequence comes from Procambarus virginalis, assembly GCA_020271785.1. Classification (NCBI taxonomy): domain Eukaryota; kingdom Metazoa; phylum Arthropoda; class Malacostraca; order Decapoda; family Cambaridae; genus Procambarus; species Procambarus virginalis. The sequence goes on along the minus strand of WNGS01000337.1, from coordinate 12,810,092 downwards.
CCTCACTAGACTTTTCCCACCCTGATTTCACCCTTCTCCATCCTTAGTTCTTTATAGACTGTAATCTCAAGTCCTCTGTATCTCAGAATTGATCAATACCTGCCAAGCGATGTGGTATCTATAGCGGAAGTCTTTTCCCGTCTCGTCGTCTCGGAGTTTTTCTTCAAAGTCAAAGTTTCTCGCTGAACAGTCCAGAATTTGAGATAAAAAAAACAGTCTGAATGAATAACAGAGCATCGCATATGGCTCGTGAAAGACTGAAGATCGTAGGTGTAAAAGGAAGATATTCGTTGGTAGTTTACTTTTCAGGGTAGCTGTAAAATAAACTACCAACGGTTGTTTACATTTACTGTTGAATAGAAACAAAAAGCGAGTGCACTGCTTTTTTTTCTCGGATTACAGATAGATTTACACTGGCAACAGCGATGGGTCCCGGTACAAGTATTACACCAACACAGAAGCTAACTCCTAGACATACGAAGAAGTCCATCATGAAGAATATACGCTCCCCTGGTGTTCAGTGCTTGAAAGGCTTTGAGAGCCAACTTAGTTGGGATGAAGAAGTGAAGCTTGGGATTGATCACAGAAGGAGCAAGAGCCTCAGAAAATCAGGAATGATTAAAGTTTAAGTTGAAAGAAAAATAGTGCGCTGAAGAAGTAAGGTTTGTCTGAATCAGAGGCGACTACACAGCCATCAGAATTAAGTTACAGTTAGAAATTACTGGTAGAAGTTATGATTTTTTTGGGCAAGAGACTAGAGGGAGCTTCTCAGAGTTTGAAGATGACAATTCACCATATTTCTTAAGAAAGTTCTGTTACATGTAGGATACAGTTTCCAAGTTCTGAAGGCTCCTTCCCAGCGGCAAAAGGGCTTTATAGCGGAGCTCAACAATCCATGGCTTCGAGAATGGAGATGGTAAGGAAAAAGGTAATTGAAGCTAAGTTTCTTAAGGCTTTGGATTTACACAATAAAGCTTTGGATTTCAGCTTCCGAACCTTGGGATTTACGAAAACTATTTGATACATCGAAACGTTTCTATTTGTATATGATATAAAATAACCACAGATCTAAAATGGTAGACGAACATAAATATTACTGTAATTAATAATATAATTATTGCCACATGTGGTGTCTTGCGCTTGTGTGAGGTTGTGAATAGCCTCTCACTGTCATACACTCATGTTACTGCTCAGCGTCGTCACAACACACTATTCAACGAAACAACTACATCCATCTTCTTAAAGAGCTTTAGGGAGAAAATTCTCCTCCTCAGTTCTCCAAATCAGATTTATAGCAACTAGAATTTCTTACAGCATTTACCTACATTTTCATTATGTTAACATATGTATATTAACTTGTTATTTTTTATTTTTATATCATAGTACTTTGGTGACATAAATATTTCACTGGTGAACGCGGCCAAAGTATGGCTCCTATATATTTATTTCCCGTTTTATCATAATATATTATTTTGTAATATTTTTCTGCTAAAGAGCACAGAGGAAGCAGGACCGACTGAAACCGTTGAGCAGCCAGAGGGTGACCAATCTAAGCCCTCACCTCCCTGACCTTACTATAGTTTGACTACACTTACTTGACCTCACCCCACTAAGTCACTGGTCTCCTCCCACTATTTCATTAACCTCATACACTACAATTACACTGACTTCACCCCAGTATTGAACTAAAAGCATCCCTTAAACGCAGTGACCTCATCATATTATGGAAATGACGTCATCTAACTATCGCAGTGACGTCATCCCACTACCACACTGACCCTCACTCCTTTTTTCATAAGCACTAGCCCAGTTAGAGCAAACCTATACCTCATTTCGTCAACATTCAACATGGTTTACTATCGGAGTTTACTGCCAATCAACTGGGATGGTCTACACTCGTCGGAATTACCTTAATGACCAACCAACAAATAAACCCGGGGGATATACACTGGATATGTATACCTCGGTGCTTATACACGTTTTCGTAACTATGCAATTATATGCAACATGAGTCATATATATATATATATATATATATATATATATATATATATATATATATATATATATATATATATATATATAATTGGGTCATATAATGTCAATTAAAGTTGTATCAACATTTAACAGAGATGATCTCCTTATTTGTTCTACAAGTGAAAAATTTTGTTGTTACAGTCAAATACAAAAGTTGGTGAGAGTAGCAGTTACCAGGAATGAGGTTAATCAACAGAAAACATTTACTCCAAAAAATTTGTGGATGTATTAAAGAGTTTTAAGAAAGGGGATTAGATCAAATAGTATTAAACAACTGGTCATACAGTTTGACATTAGTTGGAAAAATATTTAAATTGATCATCGTAATTGCCCTATTGTAGAAAAAAAATAAAATAAAGAATTCACTGAAAAAAGGCCCATTTTTCATTAACAAAATTACTGACTTTTCCACTACATCTGAGGTAATCGACAGTGAAAATTATTACAACTGAATCTTTCTTGACCATGGAAAATCCTTTCATGTTCCAGACTACAAAAAGCTGATTGGAAGGTGGAGGTACATGGTATTGAAGAGGATATTCTAAAGTGAATTACCACATTTTTATTTCACAGGAAACAGGGTCAGCATAAATGGAGTCAATTCCGAGTGGGAAACTTTAGCAAGCAACGAAATACTATTATCATACATGTTGTGTCGTACCTACACAACGACAAACACTTGGATCTTAAGATTATAGTTTAAATATCCGTCTTCCACTATACAGCCTTGTTCCTGTGTCGTGTGATTCAAATGTGACTGCTCAATGACATATATGATTAGATATGAGCTGTGACTCATTTTGTACCGAACGTGATCATTAATTTCAATCAAAGTGATACAAATGAATACCCAACTATGTAAGAGCACGTTCTAGCGACGTGGCTCCTTTCCAGTACTCTTTATAGCAAGAGCGATATGCTTAACATATATGTTAAATCTATATAACACAAGGCTCTTGATTTTTTTTGTATCTGATTAAATTTATATAGCAGCCAAGGCCTAGTTTAGTGGTACACTCATCCCGCGTAAAACTCTGAAGTATTTAACTCATTAATGGAACAAACATTTCCAGAAAATTCATTATTTTCAAGTTATTTAATTTCTCGAATAGTTACCACATCATTCAATTTTCTCTGAATTAACAGTGAGATAAATAATCATACATCAATTATTTTCTTATATTTATTTAAATAATAATAATAAATCCCCCCCCCATAAAATATAGTAACCAAGAATTGTATGATCATAAAAAATCCTTCACCTGCAACTAATGATTTAAGTGTGCATTAACACATCATTTATGACCGTGCAATGAACAATTATGTAAATTCATAAAGTGCAAAATATCAGTGTTAATAAAACGAAATCATACAAAAAATACATATTGGATTCCTGCACACACCAAGTGGAACATTATTAATATTAAAATCATTTTGTCATCACTGAAATAAACATTAAATAATGTAGAGCTTTAGACAGACTGGCACTTAATATAATGGCAGCAACGGATTAACATTTGCCTCACCTTCGCTTGATCATTAAGACCTCTGCAATATCACACTCAACAATAAACACTATCAGTGAATAAATCAAGTGTATTGCAATTCAATAAGACTAGAAGATATATAATTAATAATGCTGGAGGTTGGGGAATCTTGGCCAGTGGTCAATTTGTGCTGCATTGCACATACAATTTGTGCATTCCTTTCAGGACTCTTAAAAGAGACTCTTATGAGAGACTCTTATGAGAGACTCTCATATGAGACTATTTATTATTATTGTAAATGAGAAAAGCCGTAGGAGCCGTGATGAGGATTCGAACCTATGTGCTGGGTATTCCCCAGGCACACGCCCTACACAACCAGGCCACAGCCATGTCGTGGCCTGGTTGTCTGGGGCGTGTGCCTGGGAATATCCAGCGCTTAGGTTCGAATCCTTATCACCGCTTCTACGAAATTTCTCACTGATGCATCACGTTAGTGTGATTTACCTCTGTGGATTATTATTATTATATTATAATTATAATGAATTTTTGTGTTCTGTTAATAAATCTTAGAAAAATATTGATGCATAGAAACTCCATTCTCTTTTAATTCATCTGTTTTGGAAGTATCTGGGACTTATAGGAGTTTATGGTCTCAATACAGATCTCAATTCTGTGAAGCCATGGAAGCGATGGGTGTAGCATGGTGTGTGTGTGTGTGTGTGTGTATTTACACACAAGCAACATTCGTGTATATGTGATGTTCAAAATGCCTCAGATCTAGAGACCTTTGATATATTAATGTTGTATCAGCATTTAACAGAGATGATCTTGAAATGTGTTCTACAAGTGAAACAATTTTATTGTTATATATATATATATATATATATATATATATATATATATATATATATATATATATATATATAATATATATATTATATATATAATATATATATTATATATTATATTTTGTATCAACCCATGTATATCTTGTAACCATCAATACATAATAAAGCACAAAAAAAGAGGAAGGGGGGTGGTAGGAGAAAATCACACAGAAACTCTATTGGAGGGAATCTAAACATTCCCTCTAATGCGTTATGCGTGGTTTCCTCCAAGGCTATGGGTCCCCCTTCTTCCAGCCAGAGGTGGTACTCCCTTCCCTATTTAAAATATATATATATATATATATATATATATATATATATATATATATATATATATATATATATATATATATATATATATAGGACCTGTTTCACATGGGCCAGTATAGAACGACTACACTTTTCTGGATTCTAACGTTCGTATTCATTATTAATTGACGATATTTGTCCTACCTTCGAGCAAGCACAGTTTTTCATGCAAGTTTTTACATGAAAACTTTTGCAATTTCTACCCTAGCACCACACTTTGCGAAATTGTTATCTGTTGTTATAAACACAGGGACCTCACGCTCTCTAATGTTCAGCATTTTCATTAATCATGAAACATTTCCAGTGGAGTATCTGACACCGCGTCGTTCTAATCAACATTTTGATTTCCATTGTAATTTGCATAACAACGTTACCCCCGTATAATTAGCCTTTGAAAACTTTTTTCACGAGGCTATAATTTATTTTGCAATATACTTTAGTTTGTAATTTGTTGGGGGAAAATAATAAATTCAAAATCTTGTATTTTGTGGTTAGTTCTTATTAAATTAGTCATTTTGAGCAATTAATGTGCCGTCACGGCTAATTATTGACATACTGAGTTAGATAATATACACTTACCAGTAACTGACTCTCATAGTCAAGGGTCATGAGAATCACAGAGGACCTGACTCTCAAAATCAAGGGTCATAGCTAATATACAATATGAAATCTAATGCTGGCTCTAGATTTCTTGACATGACTGAGTCAGCTAGTAAAATGATGTTTATAGCCACCTTGCACCTTGCTCCTAGTCCGCTAGCAAGGTGCTGCTCCTATTCAGTTAGCAATTTATTCGATATTTGTTTTGACATATTGGAGAAGAAGCCAAATCCAGTGAAATTAAAATGCATTTTGGTTTATATATCAATAGGAGTTAAGGCCTTTTTTCCACTTTCCACTTTAACACATTCCACTTTCAGCCAAGTTTCAACACCAAACTTTGTTTACATCCCTCACGTTCAAAAATCACACGCTATGGTCTGTGTTCACCCAAGCAAGCTTCTTCTTTGTTCAAACAAAGAATTTATTTGAACAAAGGCTTCAACCCACGTTCATTATTCGCACACTATGTTAAATGTTCACACACAATATTTGTTGTTCATACATTACGAACGTTCATTGTTCACACGCCACGTTCATTGTTCACACACTACGTTCATTGTCCACACACTACGTTCATTGTCCACACACAACGTTCATTGTCCACACACTACGTTCATTGCTCACACCACATGTTCACTGTTCACACTCCATGTTCTTTGTTTATTCACCACGTTCATTACTCATACACTACGTTCGTTGCTACGTACCAAATATAGTTGACACTGATAATGTTCACATATTTCTGTACTTAAATTTTAACATATTTACCATTCAATTAATATAATAATAATAATAATAATAATAATAATAATAATAATAATAATAATAATAATAATAATCACAAATGAATCACATTAAAACGGCAATGCCAAGGTGCTAGGTTCGCGTCCACCTCATTGATCTAGTGGATTTTCTCAATATTAATAATAATATAATGAAAGTAATTAAAAGTATTACTTTTTTTACGATATCAGATCCCAGTCCCAATCCTCTATAAGATCCTATTTAAGGCCCATTCCCACCTAAGAAGAATTTAACGCAATCGAAAAATTCTGTAGCTCATTAAAGACGTCTGTTTACATCTAGATTCTAGACGATAGAACACTGTTAGTCTGTCTCTTATCCCCTTTTTTCAGGAATGTGGCTCAACGAGGCTAAAACTCAACTGGCCTCCAGGTAGCTGGTAGTGACCTTTGGCAGGATCAACCAGGTATTCAACATTCACTTTGTTTCCGCCCCATTTATACCCCGTCCTAAGGCGAGTATTGCTGCGGGATTAGAATCATTAAGAGAAATCATTCAACAGGATCCGTTGCAGCTCCATGATCAGCATAACTACTGCGTTAACCATCATTCCACGTCAGTAAGTTTTCGTAAAAATTGGTTCGTGGATGCCCCCCCTCCAAAAAAAAAAATGAACGGGAATTGATGATGACAATAATGGCGATTAAATTATGACACATGACGGTGCAGAGTGAAAACAGAAAATTGGCGTCGCCACTCAAGATGATTTATGTCGCTGGTTTAAGTCTACGTCATAGATAGTGTGTATTCACCTATTTGTGCCTAATTGAGCATTAGCTTGTGGACCCAGTCTTTCTAGCCGGCGTCTGTCTACTGCAATGACTGCTGACATGTTTCACTATGATGTCTGCTTTTAAGGTCATGAATATAGTTTGCCTCTACAATCTGCTTCTTTAGTTCCTCCCATTTTCTCATTACTCTAACGCTAAAAAAATGATAATATCTCTGTGACTCATCCGAGTCTGAAGCTTCCATTCATGTCCTCTTATTCTATTGGTATTCATTCATATTCATTCGTGTTTTACGAATATGTCAATCTCTTTAAGTTTTATTCGTCTCTGTAATGTCTTCCTTCTCGTCTATTTTAGCGTCGACAGGTTTAATTCCTTCAGTCTCTCTTCATACGAAATATCTTGCAGTTCAGGGACGAGAATCGTTGTAAAGTTCGGAACCTTTTCGAGTTTCCTTTGTGTGTGTGTTTTTTGATAGTGTAGAGTATATTGCTGTCGTTGTCCTATTTATATGAGCTTCAGGTGTTAGAGGGGGGATTAGTTCCCTTTCATCCCGTACTGTCCTTTTGGTCTCTCGTTAGTAGTACCCGTCTCCATCACCACGCGCTAACTGGTGATGCAGTAGTCATTTCTCAGACCAATTATACAACTTATTTATATCATTTTGAAGACCGATATACTCCTCATCTGCCACAACTCTTCTTGACAGTGATGTATATATATATATATATTTTATTCATAAAACATTTATCCATTCTACTTTTTCATATAATTTCACTTTATCTTTGTTTAGCATAAACATGTTTGAAGCTTTCTAAATCGAAGTTTCTAAATTTCACCTTCTTCTGCACATGAGTTATTGCATTGCCATTTCATAAAGTCATACGTACCTGCCTTTCTCATGGAGCTGGGGGAAGGAGAGTGCCCCTAAATAGGATTCTATTTCAAGCAGACTTGCATACATCTGGTCAAACCCCATTGTGTGTTCTGATTAATAAACACTAATTTTACGATATTGTGAACTTGACCCTGTGCATATGCCTTTATGGGACAATACCGACTTCTGAGCAGAGACACCGAGTTGCTGAGGAAACTCAACCATACTACGCTAGGGGGAACAAAATAGGGGAGATTTGATAACAACGTATAAATACCGAGAAGACAGAGGTAATGCTCAAAATGAGATAAAGCAGGACCAAGATATGCAGGTGGAAGCTAGAGACGCATTTGAGCCGGAAGGATGTTAGGAAACACGTTTTTAATGTAAGATTTGCGAGCGAGTCGAATGGGCCTCAGAGAAAATATTGTCCAGGCGAGCTCAATGAGTAATTTCGAAACAAGAAACGACGAGAAACATGAAAGATAAGATATCTTGCAGGGCTAGAGAGGGGTTTTTAATGTAGGAATATTAGGAAAAATGATTGAACTAATTGAGCAGGCTGCAGAACTCGAACATATTCAGAACTTCAAAAGATGATATGGTAGAAAAATTGGTTGTGAATCATTGCATTAGACAATCGGTAGACGGCAAGGTGAGGGTACAAGAGCTAATTCTCGAACATGCTTATACAAATAGGTGAGTACACACACACACACACACACACACACACACACACACACACACACACACACACACACACACATACGGGCGTGCGCGAGTGCACACATCATCCAAACACAGTCCTTCCAGTCACCCCACAGCCCTCGACTACAATTTCCTCGTTATCCACACACACACACACCCTTAACCCACAAAGTCCATCCAAACAATTATATTCCCCCACTCACGCTCCCTCATTCTTTCCTTCTCGAAACCCCTGCCCCCTCAAACCCACAATTTACAATCACCAGTCCCAAATCCCACATTCCACTGCCTCAGAAGATACAATCCAGAAGTCGAGCCAGGAGATGTGGAACACCCTCGCTGATGGAATCTTCCATAAAGAACACGAGATGAAAGAAATATTCAAACTAAAGACATACTAGTAAAAATTTCAGCTCTGCCGATAAGACAACATATGAAGTATGAAGACAAATATGGAGGATACGGATACACATTGTAAAAAAATTGTAAAAGTAATCACATCCTACTGCTCATCTACATAATACACATATAAGAAGATTATCTCCCATGAAAGTCAAATGACATTTATACACTAAAATGATGTCATTTTTAAGTATTTCTCTGATAATATCTCAGAGTATTTCTCAGAAATACTCTGAGAAATGCGTATTTCTCTGATAAGAAGCAGAGGACCAGAGGGAGAAAAAAGGTAATTGTGTGGAGGAAGATCACAAAGGGAGTATACCAAAGATTATTCTGAGTGACGATGCCTCTCCTGAGACATCGAAGTGACCATAACGCGAGATCGAGTCCTACATCTCATGATTTAATGATAAGGCTAAATCCCACGAGAACAACAAAACCTGAAGCTTGTACAGAGACCCAACCATTAGGGCTAGTCTGAGAAAGGCATGCTCGACGCAAATCATAATAAATACACATGCATGAGAATTTTGGACAAAGCAAAATGTTCCATCGATCAATTCGAAATGATTAAGACACGACTATTGAAGACGACAAAAAGTAAGACATACGTGCGGACATAACTCTTTTTCTGGATGCCTATAAGAAGCATAACTATAAACAGACTCAACACTGGCATATATCACAATAGCATTTAGGAAACAAGGGAAGCAGGCTTTCAGAAAGTTATCTATTATAGGCCACAAAAATGGTCCAGGGTATGCAACGATCCTCGTTCCAGAATGGAAAGAATTTAATTATGATGAGAAGCTGCGAAAGATGGACCACACTGTACATAAGAGATGTTATAGAGGAGACATGATAATGACATACGAGATTCTTATTGCATCCGGTAAGGTCGATAAGGTGGATGTCCAGTGTAAGAAAGGGTAAAACCATCTGTATTGAACGGAAGCAAGAGGTATGGGTGAATCATATGGATGTTAAGCATAAAATAAATTTACTTATAGAAATTGCACACATATAATGGGCCAGAAGGGGAGATAATGGAAGCTAACTTAATAAAGAGTTTGAAAAGACGATTAAAAAAAACTGGTTGGATTGATTGCATTAAACAACCGACAACCGGGGAAGGAGGGAATCAAGAGCTTGTATTCAACCTTTTCAAACACCCACTTCTCGTAAATAAATTAGTGGGTGTTATTTTACGTGATGAAGTCTTGTTCTCTACTGAAAAAATATTAATTCCTTTACAAAACCTAAATTGTAATGCAGCAAAATAAACTCGTGATTTTTTGGTTAATACCATAAAATTAATCCCGGAGATAATTTTACGTTCCAAAACAGAAGCAACTCGACAGGAAATTGTTGAAACCTGAAATTTAATGTCTCTAGGGATGATAAAACGCACGTAAACCCATTACCAATACGAGACCGACAACTGAAACGCAAGCCCAGGAGCTTATCCTTATCCTGATAGCCAGAAAACAAACAAAAATGCTGAGCACACGTAGGCAAGTCCACATACAGCTACACCGCAATATCGTGTGGTGGATATGAAAGTTGGACCAACTCTTGCAAAAGTCACAGGGGGAGGGAGGCTGGTGGAAAACCCGAGCAAAAATATCACCTTTTCCCAACGTAGAAACGCCATGGTGACCGCTACCCCTTGAAGCTGTCAGGTCACCGCGGGACCTCTGGGAAATTCCTCAAGTTGCCCGGGAAAACATAGTGAATGCAAGACGGCTCACCCGGAGGCAATTATACATGCTGGGAGCTGCAGTTTCCGTCAGGCATGGATGACGGCACAGAAGGGTGGATGACAGGCATGGAAGACAGTACAGATGGATGGATGACAGGAATGCAAGCAAGCTCGTTCACTGTGTGGTGCGAAACGCCTGTTGGTTGAGTAATGCATAAAGTTTAAAGCCTGTGTAAGGCACAATGCCTCTGATGACCAGACCACACACCAGATTTGACACGACGACGACGTTTCGGTCCGTCTTGGACCGAAACGATTGTGATAATGGTCCCTGACGGACCGAAACGTCGTCGTCTCCTCATCTTCTGGTGTGTGATTTGATCAGTGGCTAGAGAACCTGAGAGAAAATTAAGGACAAAAGGATAGACACTAGATACCACAGGTAGAATTAATAGTCCATGGATAGAGACAATACAGAACACGGGGGAATAGTGACAAGCGAGACAATACAGTCCATGGGACGAGACCATACATACCATGGATAGAGACTAGAGCCCTTGGATAGAGACCACTGGTGGAGAATAGAGACCATTAGTGTAAACTGAGGACATCAAATCCATTTCAATAAGCCATTTTTTTTAAATTAAATACGATGAAAAGGCCAACATGCAAACTACGAGCTCGGAGAGACGGGGCTTAAGAGCTGGAGCTGGATTCAGCAAGCACACACAACAACTTCCTCAGCACACAAGGTTCCTCTCTCGCTAACCCATAGGTTTGTGTGTGCTTCACCCACTTCTCTTCTTGCTATTGTCCTCAGCATAATTTATGGAGCGCTAAACTTAGCAACGTCAATGCAACTTTTGACAACAATAACTCATTTTTTATTTTTGTTACAAGCTGGTGATGAATGGTCGGAGCGTCAGCGAAGTTGCGGGGAATGATGAAAAGCATTTGATGTTTATGGTGATGAGATGATGGTGTTGATGATGGTGAACGGGTAATAAGGGAACGTGGGTAATGATAGTGGAGGAGATATTGTTGATGACGGTAGAGTCTTGGAGTTGAATGTGGTAAGGTGTTAGTGTGGTGGTGGTGGTAGTGCTGTTGTTGAAGGTGGTGTGATGGTGGTGTTGAGTTGGTGGTGTTATGTTAGTGTGGTTGTGTTGGTGCTCTTCCCTGTGCTCTCTTCCCTGTGTTCTCTTCCCCTGTGCTCTCTCTCCCCCTGTGCTCTCTCCCCCTTTGCTTCAGCACGACAGGTAATTTGTGACGACAATCATAAACGCGTATTACGTGAAGCGGCTATACTCATCGCCCTGATGATATATAAGTTGCGTAAATGATGATTTAAAAAATCTAAATACAATGGCTTTGCACTTGGAGTGATATTAATGTCACCAACGATATATATATATATAGATATATATATTCTCCGGCATTCTCTGGGGTGGAGTGTCGGAGTAGATATAACACTGCTCTAAACACCCAGTGTATTCTGAGTTGCACACTCCAAAAATGCATACACACTTCATCAGCTGATAGCTCAATTGATGTTTCTTTTTAGATTTATTTTTTAACCAGCTGGGGCACCTCGCACGCTACCATCGTGATCCTATCGTGAGCCAATCAGGTGGATTGGACGAAGGGGTTCCTTAGAGTACCCTCCTCGTTCACCACACCTTCCACCTCAAGACAATTTTGTACGAGGATATTGAAAGATAAAATCTACGCAACAAAACCGCTAACATTTGCTTATGGAGAATAGCCATTGAACATGACTGCACTCGAATATTAACCGAAATGTTCCTTGATGTTTGCAATTCCATTGCTTCGCGTTATCAACAGTTCCTCGACCAGCAGGGACTTCAGTTTGAAAACAGTCGTTGACATAACAATAAAACAATGTCTGTGTATTCAATTACATTTGGAAACTGAAAATTATCGTAATAAACACTGGCTTTATAATTATTCAAAGTGTGTACACATTGTTTGCGATAACGAGGCTGAAGATATGATGACCAAGCCACTCATCAGAAAATGATGCAACGACGATGTTTCGGTTCATAATGATGCTGGACGGACAGGAATGTCGTCCTTTCATCCTTTTGTGATGTGTCGAGTGATCTTAAACGTAACATCGAATAATGGAAGATCCTTGAGTGTCATCATGGTAACAGTTACCATGATGGTAGCAATTACCATGATGGTAACAGTTACCATGATGGTAGCAATTACCATGATGGTAACTAGCCAACTGCAGTTTAATTCAAGCTTGTGGGAATAGAACATTCGGAGCTATATCCATTCTTTACAAAATTATATACCAGCACTAATCTTGCCAATTATACAACTATGAATGTGGAAGGCCTGTTGTCGAATAATATATTTTAACCAATTATCTACATTTCCCTGAGTCCTGTGTATTCCCTTCGATAAATCGGCAACCATATATTAGTATCAATATTTATCCACATATGCTCTATATCATGCCTTCCAAATTTGAATTCATCGTTTCCTGTTCATGTTTGTGTTGATTATCAACATGATTATCATATTAGTTTCCCATTTGTCTTATCGTTTCAACCAATTTTATACTCTAATTATATCACCTCCTTACCTTGGTGATTTAAATAACGAGCACAGGTGAACTGCATTATCTAAATTGAGTTTAACAATGTGAATATCAAGCTAAGCTTAATACTTGCTTTACATCCTACATGTAAACATCTTTTTTGTCATAAAATCCCTACTAATTAAGACTCTCGGCTTAATTACGCTTTTGTTTTGCCTATTTCAGTATTATCGAACTGATAACTGATAACTCTGTCATTATCACCTGGACTCAGAACCCTCGGTTAATGCACAAAAAAACTAATTAACAAAATTAAATTACAAATTTGCTGTTGAATCTAGATTTGATTTGATTTCATGTCACATCTCACTGGTACAAGGTTGTGTGTCGTAAAAATGATTAATGAACGTTGTGCCATCACTGTCATCAGCTGTGACGGGCACTACCAACACCTGTGACGACCACTACTACCAACACCTGTCACTATGCCCATCACATTAGCCAACTGCATTATTACATTAATAATGTACACCACTAGAGAGTGGTGATCTCTCTCTAGTCTCTATTGCATTAAAACATTTTTCCTCGACTTTGGATGTTCTAACTTTAACAATGGAACACTGCTAAAGTAACATCAAACAAAGTTCACACATAATAAAATAAACAAGAATGAAACCTCTTTAAGAAACTTGAGAAACAGACGTACAATAATCAAGTGGAGGGCGACAAGCAGGTCTGTAATCACTACGTCAAAATATAATCCCACATGCCAAGAACCCACATGCACGCAAATGTTTAGTGCTCCAGACGCACGTTTCGCTCAAGGTGTGGAAAAGGCCGCGGAGGGAAGGGAGGATGGAGTAAAAATATGTTATTTTCCCCAACATGGAAAGCGCCGAGTCAAAGTGACCCTTTGATGTTGGCAAGGCACCGAGGACACTCTAGGAATTTCTCAGAGTGGTGCTTGGGAATCACAGGGAGGCAAGATGCCGGGATAGAGTAGTTACAGAATGCTGAGAGAGAGAGAGAGAGAGAGAGAGAGAGAGAGAGAGAGAGAGAGAGAGAGAGAGAGAGAGAGAGAGAGAGAGAGAGAGAGAGAGAGAGAGAGAGAGAGAGAGAGAGAGAGAGAGAGAGAGTTAGAAGGTTTTGCAAGAGGCGACCACTAGGTCAAAAGAGGGTGAGAGACAGGAATTTACACAGGCGACGTAGTCCGGAGTCTATTGAAACACGGCATCGAGGCATAAAATCTAATACCAAAATTCACTTTCTTTATCGGACGTAAGTTTAAAACTTCCACAGAACAACACCCAGTGAGAATCATGAAGCAAGGTTATTCTGAACTGCGTTGATGGAGTAAGATTTAGTGAGCGAAATAGGCCAACAATTTCGTCTGTGTTCGAGCCCTGGGCAGAAGTATTGAGTAAATGCCAGTCTTATACACTGCTCGCCCAAGCACTTGGGGTGGACGATAGAGTGCCCGCTTCATGCAGGTTAGCGTTCAATCCACGAATGTCCAAGTGCTTAGGCACCATTCCTTCCCCCGTCCCATCCCAAATCCTTATCCTGACCCCATTCATATGCTATACAGTCGTAATGGCTTGACGCTTTCTCTTGATAGTTCCCCTTCGCCCTTCTTAATCCAGGTAAAAATTGGGGACCTGGTTCTAAACTGATTGACTGATCGTGTTTCAGGGAAAGCCAGCAAGGTAAGGCTTAACGAGAGCTATGGAATGAGATAGTTCCAAGCCCATTAACAGGAGTCAAGTCACCTGCTCCTGTATCCACCTGTGACAAAATAAAATCCTGTGAGCGTGGTGATGAACTCTTCAAAGACCTTCTCTGAAGGTCACCAACTATGAAGGTATCCAAAGACTGTCGTAAAATATGGGAACTGTAGAAAGGTCTAGTTTTGTGACCTACACATTCGAGGGAGATTCTGTTTATATCCACACAAACTCATTCACATACAGGTCTAAACCTACGCTAAAGTCGATTATGGTATTCTATGTCTATTATGCAACTAAATAATTTGTTACATAATTTCTTACATGTTGTTTGCAACACTGACTATTTCGGTGTTGCTTGTTAAGATGTCACACAAAATGATCACATAAATGGCACTGCTGTGTGTCACACAACCAGACCATCGCTAGAGACATCTTAACAAGTAATACTGAAATAATCAACAGGTGTAACGACCTGTTTTAAGGTAGTCAAACTACTCCCTCGAGACGGAGACCGCGCCTGGCTGCTGCTGCTGGTGGAAGGCGACTGGGCACTTTTTTGGTATTTTATTGAAAAAAAGTCATAATAGGTATGAATTAAAACCATGTACGATGGAGTCTGGGACGAAATGAAGGAACTCAACAACATATAGAGCGGAGGTTCTCAAGATCTTAAATCAGTATCATTTTTTTCACCGTCATTTGTTCAGAGAAAGCAAACTCGCATTGATACGTTGGAAAGAGTCCGTGAACTTCACGAGAGACAAGACCTGCCCCATGATTCACAATGGGGTATTATCAGAAGAAATTATCGTAAGAAAATGGCCAAATTGTTCCTCTGCGAACTAACCTCAGATGGCGCTGTCATTGGCAAAGTCGAGGATCTCTTAATTCATGTCACCAGTCAATTCATCTACTTAACATGTAAAGGAGTTTTCTTGAGAGTGAGATGTTTTCACTATCTATCTAGATTCCAAGGAAAGTATCACTTAAAACTCATCTCTCAAGGAACGCTGATAATCTGAAATATTTTTACAAATTAAATACACTTACTATCTTTTTAACTTACTCTAAGATTGTGGAAAGCTGAGGTATTCGAGTCACCAGAAAGTGACGTTTGTAATGTGTTTTGATGATTTTTTCATCTCCTGAAGCTTCAAGTTTAATTAATTCAGTGTTTGAAATATGTCATTAAGGTAGGCAGGGAGAACACAAAAGCTCTCTTTGATAAATGAAGACTAATGGTCATGTTTACCCAGAGCTTCTAGGAACGTGGCCAATTCCTGACATATTTCCAAACTGCTTCATTGCCCTTGGATAAAAAGCAGGACGGTGAGTGTGGAACAACAGACTTTCCAGGGCCAAATTTATCTATTGAAACAAAATGTTGATCTGTCGTACATTCTGGGGTGTGTGCTAGTGACATTTAGGAGTGTGTGCTAGTAACATAGCGATCTTGGTGACAATTTGAGGTTCTAAGTGGACGTTTCTGGAAGCCAGTCGCCAGTTCTTCGCGACATACCATGCATTCTACCTACGATACTTAGCTATACACACACAAAAAAGTAGTTAGTAAAACAGTTGATTGACAGTTGTGAGGCGGACCGAAAGAGCAAAGCTCAACCTCCCGCAAACACAACTAGGTGAATACACACACACACACACACCCACACACACACACACCACACGCACACACACACACACACACACACACACACATACACACACACACACACACACACACACACACACACACACACACACACACACACACACACACACACACACACACACACATATATATATATATATATATATATATATATATATATATATATATATATATATATATATATATATATATCGTGCAGTGTATTTCTACGGTGTTTCATGATATAATGATATATCATGTAGTCAGAACACACAGTTCAGACTGCAGACAGACAGACTTCACAACATATTATGTAATATAAACATATATCACTACACGATTTATCATACAGTGTGTACACACAATGCCTCAAGATATCTCATGTATTGTGTACATAGAGCGATCGAATAAGTCATCCAGTGCTTGCCTGTAGTGCTTGCATTCTTCTGTGGCTCACGCCAGGAAACATGAACGCAGCACAAGTACAGCGAGAAGGCGATCAGTAGAGACAATACCTCGAAGAGCGCTGCAACGTTGCAAATAATATCCATACGTGATCATTTGCAATGAGCGAAATAGTCGGAAGTCTTTTTCAATTCAGCATTCATTCCGGTATCGATCAGAGACGAATAGAGGGAAGGGAACTATCAGGGGAAGGCGCCAAGCCATTGCACCTATATAGAACTAGGAAGGGTTCAGGATACAGAGTTGGGATGAGACGGGGGGGGGGGGAGAGGGAGGAATGGTGCCCAACCATTTGTGGACGGTCAAGGAATTGAACGCCGACCTGCATGAAGCGAGACCGTCGCTCTACCGTTCACTCTAAGTGGGTAGACATCATTCCTTTCCCCCGTCCTATCCTAAATCCTTACCCAGGTTAAAGCATGTCTTTTAATTGTAGTATATATAATTAGTGTTAGTTTGTCGAAAGGCGAGCTTTATGTCAAGAGGACGAATGGTATTAGTGAGAGTTTTGAGTTCAGATATGAAGGGAAGGCAGAGCACAGTGCTGATAATATTAGTAATAGGTTTCGGATGAAAGAAAGTTTGTTTAGCTTGAGAATAGGCCTAGTTTGTAACTTATGAGGAGTAACCAAGGCTAGATAAAGATGTATAAATAAAGGAAATTTCAGAATCAAGAAACTAAGGGTGACTGTTGCGTAGGAGGAAGAGAGAGACAGGACACTTTTCTTAACAGAAGGAGGAGGTAGGAAAAGAAGTGAATATACATACCCCTATCCATGGGTTTGCGAAAGAAAGAGAAAGAGAACCTAGACACAAAACTGTGAACATAGTCAAGAAAAGGGCGGATGGAATTACATTCCCATTCAACTTTGAAATGTACCGAAGGAGTCAGATTGTTAAGAGAGGAGTCAAAAGGCTGGAAAAAACTAAGGTCATGAGGCCATAAAGCATAAATCTCATTAACATAACGACGCCAGAGAGAGGGACGAGTATTAATAGTGGGAAGAAGAACAGTGTCAAAGTATGGCACACGCAGGAAAGTACATCAAGTTGAGGACACAGACGGCCACAACACATAACTTCCCCTCCTGCAGACTCAAGAGTTATGATATTTCTTCCCTGGGGGCGCGTGGGAGCGAGGAAGCTTCCCCTGCAGGAGTCTGAGTGTCACCTGTAGTGCTTACTATGCTAATATAGCTCCTCCGCCACCTGGTAAGATGTCAAGACAGCACGTTCCTGCCAAGTTTATAAGAACAAAGAACTTCTCAGATGTAATTTTCATATTCACCACGTATAACAGGTCATTGAAGAGCGGGTCCACTATATCCCGCTTCGCCTATATGGCTTGTGTTTGTTTTTGCCTATTCCCCCTTCCAACATCTAAAGCACTTC
Source organism: Procambarus virginalis (assembly GCA_020271785.1). Lineage (NCBI taxonomy): Eukaryota > Metazoa > Arthropoda > Malacostraca > Decapoda > Cambaridae > Procambarus > Procambarus virginalis. The sequence goes on along the minus strand of WNGS01000337.1, from coordinate 12,791,741 downwards.
AGGGAACATCAAGTTTACATTTAATTCCTACAATTGCCTCAAGACAATCATATATTATTTTTTGTTTACAGTGATTTTAGAAGTAGCTATTTAAGATCCGTGTTCTTATGTTCATTTTCTTTTCATAGCTGATTTTAGTCTAACCCTAGTAGCCAATCTTTTGAATATGACTCGCCAATTTGCTTTCATCATGATTACTAATTACTGCCAGGTGAACAGAGGAAAAATAGCTAAGAATTCCCTTCATACTAACCTGATTTCACAAGACACTGTACCAATATGCCTACTCTCACTGTCATAGAACTCACCATGATGTATATGTACACCATTTTACAGACACTCGGACGACCATTAAATATCACCATCACTCATTGTACGGGCTATTCATGCCCGTTCCACCTCTTGGGTGGTCTTACTCTCTATCAATCATCAATCCATTACTCAAGAGCCACGCACCACCAGTCTACTGTGACGATGGAGGAGCACACTCATGGAAGGCTCCATCCCACCAGACTCTCTCCCACGCCCCAAGGGCTTCAGGGAGCAATAAACCAGCACACACTCGCCATCTTGAGTTGCTGGGGGAAGCCAGCGCACTATTCCCATACGCCCCCACACTCCCCAGGATTCTTGTATCGTGAGATGTTCCTTTTCAACGTTGTGTAAGATATATATATATATATATATATATATATATATATATATATAATATATATATTATATATATATACACACGTACACACACACACACACACACACACACACACACACACACACACACCACACACACCACCCACACACACACACACACCACACACCCCATACACACCACACACACACAACACACACACACACACACACACACACACACACACACACACACACACACACACGACCACAGCCTAGCGACGGTGGGACACCACGCGATTAGCGAGGTCCGCGGAAATTCGTCAATTTCACGGGACATTGAAGGATTATTGAGGCTAGATCATAGTATTTGGCCTATCGCAGTGTGTAGCTAGCAGGGTGCTACATAGCATAGTCATATCGCTAGCGATTGTGCCAAGAAATCAAAAGTGGAGCTAGTGGATCACCAGGGCATAGTGTGGAGGACAGCGCATGGCGACCTGACCTGACCGGCCAGCTGGGTCGACCCACCGTGGCCGTGGAACTGGTTATTGTGATTGTGTTTGTTGGGTGGTGATTGTGATCAGTGATACAGTAAATTAGTGAACCGCAACACAACGATACAGTGACTGATTCCAGAGTTTTGTGGAGATAGAAGAACACCTTAGTGAATCACCTAGTGGAAGCCGACGACGGAGCATCATCATCGACCATAAGTCATCACTCATCTAGTTGTGTGAACGGGAACAATCTGGTAGGTACCCGCCTTTCTGGTCAGTTAGTCAGGTGTACAGTGTGAGGTAAAATAGTATCAAATTTTTGTTCAGGATATTATATATCTTTAAAATCTCAGCGTGGCTCATTGGGTAGAAGTTACCGCTTACTGGAACTAGGGACACACTCACTGCACGCACGCACGCGCAGACGCACCCCACACACACGCGCCCCTGATTAACACATTTCGTGAAAAAGGATAAAACACCTCCCATATACCTCCCTCACTCTACCTGCCGTAAGCTGACCTTACCTCACCTCTCAACCCCATCCCCAGGCACTCTCTCTCTCTCTCTCCTCTCTCTCTCTCGTCTCTCTCTCTCTCCTCATCTCTCTCTTGCTCTCTCTCGCTGCTCTCTCCTCTCTTGCTCTCTCTCGGCTTGCTCTCTCTCTCGTTGCTCTCTCTCTCCTCTCCCTTGCTCTCCTCTTCTCATGGGCTCTGTTCTCTCTCGGGTCTCTCCTGTTCTCTCTTTGCTCTCTTGCTCTCTCTCATCCCTTCTCCCTCTCTTGACAAGGGGCAAGATGGCAGGAGGCCGAAACAGAGTTATGGGCAGCAGCCAGGGCGAACAAACGCAGGACTTGCTACACCAAGTACTGGAGGAATTCAGGAGGAAGATGCATGAACTGAGGATTACAATTAACAACCTGCAAATGTGAGCTGACATCAGCAAGGGATGAGATCAAATCTCTCACAAGGTCGGAAAATAAAGAGACCGAGCATAAGATTATCATCCAAAGGGAAGGTGAGAATGTTGCATTGGAAGGAACTGCCTCTGTACCATGACACATTTGCGGACATATCGAAAAAGAGCTCAGAAGCAATGGCCACAGTGGGGAAGGTAGCCATGCAAGCTGCGGAACCATCACAGGAAGCAGCAAGGTGCCCCACTAAACTGCTGGAGAGACAAAGATCAGTGGTAGTAGAAGGCATCAAAGAACAGGAAGGATCCAACAGGCAAGGAATGGAATGGCAAGGATAGAGAGGCAGTACAGGGCTACTGAAGGGGTTACAGATGGAAGAGGCTGCACACAACATTGAGAAGGTTTTCAGGTTTGGGCTGGTACAACAGGGACAGAAACGACTTGTAAAGGTGGTGGTTGCAAATGAAACCACGAAGGAGGATATTCTCGAAAAAGAAGGAGGCTGCTCCACAC
>WNGS01000337.1:12783502-12789160 GCA_020271785.1 Procambarus virginalis | reverse complement strand
AGGACCTGCGGCCTTTATTAAATAGCAACCTTTCGGCTGTTCAATTGTGCAGTGTGTAGTGCACAGTAGGCCCTGTAATTTGCTTTGATAGTTCATTCTGGGATTTAATTTTATTATATATATATATATATATATATATATATATATATATAATATATATATATATATATATATATATATATATATATATATGTCTCATTGAATATGACCGATATTCTGTATTTACTATCTTCTGATTTAGGGCTTCTATCCCTCTAACTATTTTCTTAGCATCAGGGCTTAGCTGAAAGATGTGTTCTCCAAAACTCATTTTCGTAATTTCTGGGTGAAGAAAAGACGTGGATTACTATAGAATGTATTACACTTATTAAACAATTTGCACGACGTTTCGAACCTCCATGGTTCATTTTCAAGTGAGGAAATGTTACAATGTGGTCTGATTATATACCCGCACTGGGTCAGGTGATAAACAATAAAGGTGAAAACATAGGGGATACATAGGGGATACATAGGGGATAAATGGGGTGAAACATAGAGGTAACCGCAGAAGGCCTATTGGCCCATACGAGGCAGCTGGCATCTACATACAAAGATTAATCCAGTGTAATTGGCCTGTTATGTTGAACATTGTCTTCTGTGTTGGCATAGATAGTAAATACAGAATATGCGGTCATATTCAATGAGACATGTGTAAAAGAAAATCCTGCTGCCAGTATACACCAATATATATATATATATATATATATATATATATATATATATATGTCGTACCTAGTAGCCAGAACGCACTTCTCAGCCTACCCTACTATGCAAGGCCCGATTTGCCTAATAAGCCAAGTTTTCATGAATTAATCGTTTTTCGACTACCTAACTTACCTAACCTAACCTACCAAACTTTTCGGCTACCTAAACGTAACCTAACCTATAAAGATAGGTTAGGTTAGGTTAGGTAGGGTTGGTTAGGTTCGGTCATATATCTACGTTAATTTTAACTCCAATAAAAAAAGTTGACCTCATACATAATGAAATGGGTAGGTTTATCATTTCACAAGAAAAAAATTTGAGAAAATATATTAATTCATGAAAACTTGGCTTATTTGGCAAATCGGGCTTTGCATAGTAGGCTGAGAAGTGCGTTCTGGCTACTAGGTACGACTATATATATATATATATATATATATATATATATATATATATATATATATATATATATATATATATATATATATATGTGTGTTATTAAATATGACCGAAAAAGTAAGATTAATAATTCTAACACGAATTTTCTCAATTTCCTATGTTTCTTTTCACTGTCGATGGTAATTGAAAAATCAATTCTCCAAAATTCATTTTTTATTTTTAGTCTGACACGACACTTGAATGTGTTTCGTAATAACTTATTACATTTTCAAAAACTTAAGTTTACACACACACACAACTATAACCTGCAAACACTAAACAAGGTTTACTATGCTATCATTTAAACAGCTTTATCTTATATACCCGCATTTGGGTGAGGTGATATTTCACCGGGTATATATATATTTATTTATATATATGTATATATATATATATATAATATATATATATATATATATATATATATATATATATACTCCAAAGATCACCACCTCTTGGGAGGTGGTGATCTTTGGAGTGGTAAAATGCCCCCAAAATTACCATCTCTTTTAAGGGTCTTGAGCGTGGGTGTAGTGGGTTAAGGCGTTACCTGTCATGCCGGTGGTGGAAGGCTTCTGTGCTGGCTAGGGTTCGAGTCTTCTGGTGGAAAGTGTTCTATAGTTGAAAATACTCTCGCATGTTTAGGCGAGTTGGCATTAAGCATAGATACAGTGTATTCCCATATTCAACAGGGACTTGATGAAAAAACGTAAATTTGAACCCTCACTAGCTCTGGTGCTCTTGGGAGGTGGTGATCTTGGAGTGTTGAAATGCCCCAAAATTACCATCTCTTTTAAGGGTCTGAGCGTGGTGTAGTGGGTTAAGGCGTTACCTGTCATGCCAGGTGGCTGAAGGCTTCTGTGCTGGCTAGGGTTCGAGTCTCCTGGTGGGAAAGTGTTCTATAGTGAATAACTACTCTCGCGTGTTTAGGCGAGTTGGGCATTAAGCATAGATACAGTGTATTCCCTATTCAACGGGGACTTGATGAAAAACGTAAATTGACCCCTCACTAGCTCTGGTGTTTTGGAGGTGGTGATCTTTGGAGTGTTGAAATGCCCCAAAATTACCATCTCTTTTAAGGGTCTGAGCGTGGTGTAGTGGGTAAGGCGTTAAGGGTTACTGTCAGCAGGTGGCGGGAAGGCTTCTGTGCTGGCTAGGGTTCGAGTCTCTGGTGGGAAAGTGTTCTATAGTGAATAACTACTCTCGCGTGTTTAGGCGAGTTGGGCATTAAGCATAGATACAGTGTATTCCATATTCACGGGGACTTGATGAAAAAACGTAAATTTGACCCCTCACTAGCTCTGGTGCTTTTGGGAGGTGGTGATCTTTGGAGTGTTGAAATGCCCCAAAATTACCATCTCTTTTAAGGGTCTGAGCGTGGTGTAGTGGGTTAAGGCGTTACCTGTCATGCCAGGTGGCTGGAAGGCTTCTGTGCTGGCTGGTTCGAGTCCCTGGTGGAAAAGTGTTCTATAGTTGAATAACTACTCTCGCGTGTTTAGGCGAGTTGGGCATATTATATATATATATATATATATATATAATATATATATATATATATATATATATAATATATATATATATATAATAATAAATATTATTATATATATATATATATAATAAAGAATTTGGACCTCTACACGGCTCCTATCCTTAACACTGATTAAATTAAATTGGGTAATTAATTTGTTAACCTCAAAACGCCTGGTGCTTCAAGATCAATTCTTGATTGTTAAATTCATTATGGCTGGTTGATTGGCATATGGATCATTCTGTATGAAGACATTCAGCGGACGGGTAGACAGCGTAATCTCAAATCAGAAATAAAACCTATTCACGATGTTCCGGCGGACTGGCGGATGTTTTAACGTGTAAATAGCAGAGCCATCATGCTGTCGAGATGAATGTTATTTTCTTCACATGGAGCCGTGGCGTCAAAGCCGTCCTCTGATGTCGGCAAGTCGCCTCAGATCCTCAGGGGAAATTCCCAGCGTCTGCCTGAAGGGAGAGGAGCAAGGCGGTGGTGGAGGTAATTATGTATGACTCCTGCTGCCTCTACCTACATCGTATATACCTAATTTCCATTTGCAATGGTCCATTTAGTCTTAAAGACAGCATCCTGTCCCTCAAATATTTAAGAAATATACGGACGTAATGATAAATATATATATATAACTAAAGGCATTTTGTCAGAAAAAGCGTTTCTCAACCAGCAAAATGATTTTCGACTGTGCAAGGCATCGTCTGTCGCACTAAATTTCATGTAACAGTGGATGCTGTAAACGTCACTTTGGAAATAAGTATAACTCGCCTCGATGCCGAATAAAATATTGAGACCTTCTGGTTTCTATCCTTTTATCTGATTGGCTCGAGTATGTCCAGTCACTCAAACAGAAAATATAACCGGTTTGTACTGAGAGTTTTCTTATAACCAAAGTGACGATCTAAACCAATTTTCATGTTGGTTTTAACTATTGCTGTATTTAGGTTAATCATTAGAGGTTCTTATTAAAAAAATTGGCTAATCCAGAGAGTTTCAGAGATAATGTGTCCAGAGTGTGAACTGTTTGTCGGGAATATATTAGCTTATTTTTGCAAGTGAGAGAGAAGAGTAATTGACAAGCCAAAGAAACCGACTCACATGGGACTGAAATGAAGATGTAACATTTCCGCCGAACAGTTCCACTAAGGTGGCAGATGGGGATATGCGATATGCCTACTGTAACGTACACTACCACTTTGTATGGAGAAGGGTATGTCACATGCATAATGCACAGACTCACAGGGGAGTGATAGGAGTATGAGGGATTCCTATGAACAGGAAAGAGAATATGAGAAATACATAATAAACAGCGACGCTGAGGAGTGGGAGACACGGAGTAATCCTAGTGGAGATTACTAATGGGCAGAGAAGGCCAAGGATGCTCACAATGAGAAATCCCTCTAAAAGTTACCAATAGACGGTAAACGATTTTGACCTAACTGGAGTACGCTCTCTCCACCAATGGTTCCTGCCTCCTCCCCTCTCTCTCTCCGTTTCTCATTCAAAATGAATTTAGATGTTTAAATCCCTTACTTTGCCACATTTCCAATGCATTCACCAAATAACTTGACGACTCAACCTTCATCCTCATGTTTCATTGATGCCTCTTCTCCTGCACTCGATTGCAATTTGCAATTATCAGTTCAGTTCTCCTGCGGTTCATCGCAATTAAGACTCGCTTTAGAATACTTTTTTATACTGAAATACAGAGAACCCACTGATTGCCAGCTTGTATGAAAACCCTTTTCATAAACCTAAACTATGTATCACTATTTTTTGTGCCTTAGATCTTTTCCAGCTATGTCTCTGAAGCCTCACCAATTGTACAATTGGCAAGATCGTCATTGGTGTCAGATATTTGTCATCATTTCAGTCACTTCAGCTTTTTTAAGTCTAATTTACAATTATGTATACTGCACCTCTTTCACACTTTTTCACTTCATTAATGATGATACTCTGTCATCTTATTTACTCGTCTGGCATTACCTTCATCTTCAATAGGACCTACATAACAGAAACATGACCTATATACCTCCAACACACGACTTCCCAGAACTTTTGTATAGTTGGTGACTGCGTAGTTACAGTACTCATGACAACAGTGTTCCATCAATCGGTGTTACCAGAACAGAACCCCCGGTGTTCATTCGAACCTATGATCCATAAAGCACCTTTATCCTTCCCACCAGGATCAGCAGGCGGGTTCACAGGACTAAGACCCAACCACATCAAACAATTGCTCAACCCTGCGCTGGGAGACACGGCACAGGACCTCCCGGGAAACAACTAACTGGATTCACCAACACATGCCTCGCTGACGACATACCAGAGACCATACGGTCTTTCCTTTTCGGTGCTACCCTCTGAGCCCTGAGGGGAAAAGGCTGGAAGAGGAATCAGACCCATAGCTGTAGATCGTTTACTCCGCGTCTCGTCGCTAGAACAGTTAGCCGGCCGTCGTGCTGAAGCCAGAATAGCTCGGGTTTGGCCTTTCCCAAGGGTGTGAGGCAGCGGCTCTCGCAGCTAGAGCTTATACATTGTTCCGGTAACCAGCTGTTGGCCCCGGTAACCAGCTGGCCCCGGTAACCAGCTGCTGGCCCCGGTAACCAGCTGGCCCCGGTAACCAGCTGGCCCCGGTAACCAGCTGGCCCCGGTAACCAGCTGGCCCGGTAACCAGCGGCCCCGGTAACCAGCTGGCCCCGGTAACCAGCTGGCCCCGGTAACCAGCTGGTGCCTGGCTAGACGCTCTCCAGCCCTCAGGGAAATTTCCCGTCTCCTGTCTGGGAATCCGATGGCAGGAAGACGCACACACACAACAGGAGGAAGGAGCAGAAGAGGAAGGAGCAGAAGAGGAAGGAGCAGAAGAGGAAGGAGCAGAAGAGGAAGAGCAGAAGAGGAAGGAGCAGAAGAGGAAGGAGCAGAAGAGGAAGGAGCAGAAG
>WNGS01000337.1:12776002-12781002 GCA_020271785.1 Procambarus virginalis | reverse complement strand
TTAGCAGATGATAAGGAATGTAGACAAAGTTGGACACTGTGGAGAATAGATGGAAGAAGGATAAGTGGAAAATATAGATAAAAATCAAGTAAGAACACTCCTGGAACACCCTTTGCAAGCGCATCTTATTCGCTGTGTTCACATTCACCAACCACATTCCCTCCTGGCAAATTAAATACAGAGCATTTCTATAACATTTTATATTATAGATATAAACAATAGTGGCGCTAGCGTGGAATTTTGTCGTAACTAACCTGATATTTATTTTAATAATATGAATACTGACAATAATATTAAGCAATTTAGCTAATTGCGCCAATGTTTTTAACTTCACAAAAGGCTGCAACACACCTAGACTTCTCAACTTAAAGTTTATTGAACGCTAATAATGTTTAATTAATGATCCAGACTGCCAATCTAAGTCCTTTCCTGTTACAAATTAACACAAAGTTCAAATAGCATCGTAAAGTGTGCAAAGACAAATTTAAATCCATACGAACTCTATTCGAATCTAAGAGAGTTGCAGAAATTACTTTGTATTTCTGATGATCTAATGAGCAGTCCGGGACTGGTAGATCCACTTGGACTGAGGGGTCCAGTCACTTGGACTCAGAGTTAGGCCGAGGTCATCATACAACCCGTCAGGTAAAGGTCAGTGTTGGTGCGTAGGTGTAGATGAGATTGACCATTCTTGCTGCTGCTGTAAGAAGCTGAAGTTTGATGATCCTTGCAGACCCCCTCCGTGGGCGGTACCTTGGACCCTAACAACCTGTTCCTGACGGCGAAGCCAACTCCCTACTCCCTTACCTCTACTTCTGGCAGGGCAAACCACCAGAATGTAAACTCCTTCTCCCGTATGCTTCCGGTCGCGGGCAGACGTGTCTCCTGCAGGGCGACTATGTCCATCTGGAGCCTGCGTAGTTTATTGTTGATCACAGCTGTCTTGCGGGCGTCGTTCATTTCCAGTAGATCTTCCGAGAGACCCGGTGTCATGGTCTTTACATTCCACGTGCTCAGTTTGGGTGGCTCTGTGTTTGTTTTATTTTGCCTGGTGCATGGTTGACGATACCCTTGTTGGATTGTGGCCTAAGCCCCACGCACCCAGCGGAGCAGGTGGACCGTGGTGGGACAGCAACTTACTGGCTGGGGGCTGCCCAGCTTGAGGCGGGCGGTAGCTGTCCGATGATATCGGACACAGGAAAGAAAGCAACCAAAAGAACATAAACTGCTAACATGTCACATTTTATGTTGATATATTTAATACCTTATAAATATCCCCTATGCATTGCCATTCAACCATATGTTACCTAACCACCTCACCATAAGAGGATAAAACCTGACGCTAAGCACGGTAGAATTTGTCTTTGAGAATGTATGGAGTAACCTTGCGAAACGGATCACTAAAGGGTCAGATCCAATAAAAAGTGTAAAAATTAACTTAGAAGAGTTAATTTTTCAACTTCCTGCTTCAGTGAAGAAAAACAAGAAATATCGAGAAGATTCGTGCCAAAATCATAAATTTAAACTTTCTGTTGCTTTCTTTGTGTATATATATATATATATATATATATATATATATATATATATATATATATATATATATATATATATATATATATATATATGCAACAATGATCACAAAAACACTGATCCAAGTATGCAGAATAACCACATGTGAAAAATAGAAAATGCTTAACGCGTTTTCGGCTAATTCGCCTTCATCAGAGCAAAGAAGAATGAAGATCATCTTCATTCTACTTTGCTCTGATGAAGGCGAATTAGCCGAAAACGCGTTAGCATTTTCTATCTTTCACATGTGGTTATTCTGCATATATATAATATATATATATATATATATATATTATAATATATATATATATATATATATATATATATATATACATATATATATATATATATATATATATATATATATATATATATATATATATATATATATATATATATATATATATATATATATATATATATACGGGAGGTGTCGGGGCGGGCGGACGCGTGGAGGGAGGCTCTGTTGTTTACTGAGCCATACCTAGTGACATCCTGGCGCCACCGAGCCTAGCCTTCACAAGGTGCTGTGTGAATATCCTGGGAAGGTGTAGGAGTGGACAGGAAGTGCCCAGAGTGGACCATCTCAACAAAAATGGATCAAAACAGGTGAATTTACAGTGTGGAATATAGGGCAGTGAGGGCCACGCCGGCGCCCAGTAGGCCTCCCACAGTGAAGGTGTGGGGGGAGGGGGTGTTGTTGTGCGGTGCGGCGAGGGGGGGTCATCCATGTGCCACCCAGTGATTATATAAATATGTTTGGAAAAGAAAAACAGAAATTAGCAATCATGTTTAGTGTTAATGGAGCTCACAGTGTGTCAGTCTACAAGTGTATGATTCATTCACCATTGTGCAGTGATATACAAGTAAATTGTACCAGTGTTAAGTGTCACCCAGACCCCCCCCCCCCTCTCCCCTAAGGCGAGCGGTGTCCGGTCAACCCCCACCCCCTCCCCGCGCGCCGGCCTCACCCCACACTGTACCTCCTGCCATCCCACCCGTCTCCCACCCACCTATTCACCGCCCACACAGTGCCTGTTGCAGAGATGTGTCACCCTCCATGCACCCAGATATGGCACAGGTCACAGCAAGCATTCAGGTTCTTCCAAAAGGGAGGGAGACACAAGTACCACATGAGTGGTGAGTGCGAGGGACAGCTAACTACCCCTGCCGCCACCACCTGTGTCCCCCTCCCTCGCCGCGCCTATGTCACAGCCCGCCCGGGGGACGGAGGGGACTCCCCCAACTAACCAGGAACCCCTCAGCCAAGAACACGGTCCTGGGAACAATGTACCCAGAGGCGCACCCAGAGGGGGACCCAGACCAGAGGAACGTGTCGGGTTTGTGAGGAAGCTCACAGCCTTAGAAAAGATGGAACCCTACGTCAGCACCACGGCTGTGAGGGTTCATGGACGTTACCTGTAGAGAGAGAAGGCCCACAGGCCCCCCCGGCACCCCCACACATCCCAGCAAACTTCATGTCATCAGATGACCTCCTGGGGGCCATCAAAGCATCCACCACCAGAACTCTTCCCCACATTCCTAAAGCTGCGCGCCCATTTGCAGCAGGGAAATATACAGACCTTCTAAGGAAAGTGAATGAACGGTCTGAAAATCTTAATGCTGCAGCCACCATCAAAGCATGGCATAATTTGCTCCTGTTTGGCAATATTTGCTTAGGCGTACCTGCAAGAGGAGCAAGTCACTAGCCTCATCAGTCACTAGGGCAATAAATAATTTCCCAGAGCTGACAACTTGATCCCCATCCCTCCTCAACGCAAAAACCGTCGTGGAAGACCCAAGAGTTCCAATGATAATTTTAAGCTTGGAACACAAGTGACCAAGAAAATTGAAGAGGGCAACACAGTAGGGGCAATTAGGTTACTTACCAGTGAAGAAACAATCGCCCCTAGAGATACAGCAACTGCCGACTCACTGAGAGAGAAGCACCCTCCCAGAGTACCATGGGAACCCACTGCTCGGGACACAAATGCCCCAGACATGGGACCTCTATTCCTCCAAGCATCAGAGGTATACAAAGCCATCATGTCATTTCCACCAGGCTCAGCAGGGGGATACACTGGAGTAAGACCTCAGCACCTCAAGGAGATGACAAACCCAGTTCTCGGCGAAGTTGCCGAGACACTACTGTCAGAGATCACGAAGTTTGTCAACGACTGTCTCTCCGGGTTGATCCCAGCACAATTAAACCGTTCTTCTTCGGAGCATCCCTTTGTGCCCTTAAGAAGAAGGATGGTGGAGTCAGACCCATTGCCGTGGGCAACACACTTCGGCGCCTTGTTGCTAGGGCAGCTGTCAGAAAAATCAGCATAGACGCTGCAACGATGCTTCGACCCCATCAACTAGGTTTTGGTGTCCCCCATGGCTGTGAAGCAGCAGCTCATGCAGCACGAGCCTATATCAAGGACCTTCCAGTAAATAAGGCATTAATTAAATTAGACTTTAAAAATGCCTTCAACCAGGTAAAAAGGGATGTGGTACTGGAAGCAGTTCGAACCAGCTTTCCTTGTCTACTTCCTTTCGTTTCAGAAGGATCCTCAATACAGCACATAATGGAGGAGAGAGAGGAGAGAGAGAGGAGAGAGAGAGAGAGGAGGCACTAGTGAGGAGGGAGAGAGATGGAGAGAGAGAGAGAGAGAGAGAGAGAGAGAGAGGAGAAAAATATCTAAGTTCATTCGGTTCTCCACGACTACTCGGCAACTATCTCCTCTCCATCTCATTCTCCTCTCTCGTCTCTCTCTCCTCTCTCTCTCTCTCTCTCTCTCTTCTCTCTCTCTCTCTTCCATATACAGACGAACTTAATAAAGCCTCCTCGCCGGGACTTTGAGTACGTTACTATAGTTGAGAATGCAAGCTCTTCCCCTCCGAACCAGCGCTAATATGACTCTTTACACCTCACTGACGATCCAACCATCCACTCCGAAATTTATTGTTTTTACGTTCTCAAATCTCATGCAGAAAGTGAGGGTATTTGTAGCCGTTTCTCCGAATTCCGCGCAGGAATCTGGTGGTGGGAAGTATTTACGTTTAGAGCGATGAAACGCATCAATTAGCATGTTTTAAACCGACGGAATATCATCGTGACCACTGATTTAGGATATTGTTAATGATATAAGCGTTTGATGGATGGAGGAACACACATCAGGAATTTGTTATATAATTTTATATTTGCTAGTTTATGTGTTTGTTATCCTTCGAACCAGAGACGACTTTGTTAATTTGGATTTAAATTAAATCATTTCCCTTTTGCTTTTAAATCTGTTTTCATAAGATTTTGACGCTTATCACCAGTATACTGTATCCAGTGTAAATGTTTTCATCACCCCTTAAGGTTAACACCACAGCACACTTCAAACTGGTTGTTATGGTCTTCATAACAGTTAAAAAGCTAAGATCGTGCGAGTTTGAAA
>WNGS01000337.1:12750015-12765276 GCA_020271785.1 Procambarus virginalis | reverse complement strand
GGCCCTTTATCACTCGCTCTGACAACCTGAAACATGAAACTTCGAAACTGAACGTTTCTCTATGTGAATTATTAAAGTAATCTTCCATTGAAAATTGGCAAGTGTAATGAACTCCTCTCTACCTAATGAACCTTCTTGAAGTTATCTTGAGATGATTTCGGGGATTAGCGTCCTCGCGGCCCGGTCCTCGACCAGGCCTCTTTTTTGTTACACATCCCCAGGAAGCAGCCCGTAGCAGCTGTCTAACTTCCGGTTACCTATTTACTGCTAGGTAACACTGGCATCAACGTGAAAGAAATTCTGCCCATTTGTTTCCGCCTCCACGGGGGATCGAACCTCAGGACTACGAATCCGAAGCGCTGTCCACTCACCTGTCAAGCCCCCTTATGCCAATACTTGTTCTAGTGCCATAGCCAAGCTCCTGTGTGGTGTGATAATTATAGCGTCACTCTTCTAAACACAGTGTCAAACTAAGTATTGGACAATATAATCATTATCTTTTTTGCTTGTGAACTAGACATTTCTGAGTTCCAATATGCAAGCAAAACAGGTTTCGCTACGTCGCAATATATTTTTTATTTTTTGTGTGGAGGAAGCTAGTTAGTACTACAACTCGTAGCGTAGGTCTGTTCCCTCTATTTTGATGCTTCCAAAGATTTTGAAAAAAATTAGAAGCAATAGATTTTATAAATTCTGAACACAAACACATCGTTTAATCGCAAGATACATAATTATGTCTTAACAGGTTTTCTTAAAACTTATTACATAAAAAGGAGTCAAACATGACAATAATTTTAGTTCTTAAATATTTTCCGTGCATCGTGTTCCATTGTTGAATAAACCGGTTGCCTTATAGGCATTAACGTGACAACAAAATGTTTACTGTGCTCATAATCACCTTTTGTAAGTGCAAACCCAATGCCACTAAAACCAATGGAAATATGATAGATATAAATACAAATAAAACGTAACTTTTAATTCTGGTTAACGTACTGTACTTGAATTTGCGTTACAGGACGTGAAAATCCTGAAAAGTTACAGATTTGTTTTATCCTTATTTTGAATTAGTTACTGTGCAGAAATATTCAAGGAGGAGTCTCTGAAAAGCATCTAGGTCAATATTATATCCTCAAGAGGGATATAATATATATCCCTCATATATATATATATGAGGATTGATAGTTCCTGCGACGGTGCTGAAACCAATCGTATTGGTGTTTCACTACACACAGAAATCACAATAGCGTGATGCATCAGTTGTATTGGGGTTTGCCTTTCCCTTGGAGACTTTCGGCGCCGTGGAGAAGGGGGGACCTGCTGCATGGGTAACAACTTCTCTCCATATTAACCTACCTTGGCTTCGCACTCTGAAGAGGCCACTCCAGATAACCAGAGCGCAACTCAGTAGTCTGCTGAGACTGATGGATGCCTACTATTACTACTACTACAACTACTATATGAGGATATATTTCCTCTCTAACGAAGATATAATATATATATATATATATATAGTGAGTTTCCTTAAAATCTAATCGAAAGTAAAGCTATTCAAATCAAAGTCTCTGTTTGTATGGATATAAACTGTGGTACCTACAAAATACAACTCTCAATAAGTTAAATTGCGAATTAAAGACGTATCATAGAAGATCATCCTCACACTCATTGCCATCTTATACCTGGCCTGATGTTCACACTTGTACTAGAAAAACAACTACACGAATGATATAATTTTGCCTAAAAAGAATCATCTCTTCAGCAAACACCATAAGACATTTTTTTCTGAAATTCGCTTATTATTGGCCTTTCAAGCTCTCTCAAGAATTTCAAATTGGTGGTAAAACTAAAACCTGAAACACTCTCTATATATAATCATACAGGTGGTCTACGGGATTGAATAAAACAGCTAATCAGCAGAGAAAGGAGGGGAGAAAAAAGATCTAACTGCAGGTTGACATTAATAAATAATTCCACACACAAGTTGACTTGCTAACAAAACATGTTACATTACGATAACATCAAAGCCTCGTTGCACGAACTGTGTGTTCCATAGTGGTCTTTATCCAGCCAAGCCCCTGACTTTGTTCATGTGCATTACATTGGCTTTGCAAATTTATATAGTTTCATGATATATTTAATTTGTATAAGTCGTTTTCAAAATATTACAACTCTCATTGATTTTCGGTCTAAATTATTTTTTGTCAGCTGTTTGTTGTATCTCAATGTTGATGTATTATTAAAATAACAATCCAATTTCAGAGAAAATAATATATATATATATATATATATATATATATATATATATATATATATATATATATATATATATATATATATATATATATAAACACACATACATATAAATGTTTAAACAAATACAAACAACAAACACACGCTGCATGACAGGGCGTCAAAAATATATTTCATATTTCAAGTCACATATATCATCGTGCATGTTGGCTCTGCTCTTTCCGCTCATCCGTCCATGCCCTTTTTTTCCCTCCGCCCTTCTTCCTTTCCTCTCCCTTCTCTGTCCCTCTCCCTCCACTCCCTCCATCGCTCTCCCCCTTGGCTTCTACCAGGTCATAGTTTATTGTCCGTATATTTTTTGAGTAACGAAAAATCTCCCAAAACTCAATAACATTTTGTTTATTGGTCTCCCTGCCGAGTGATGCCGGTAGTAGCCGGGACTAGTTTTATGGGGGAGATATTTCCACGGGTCTTTTCTGGGTGAGTGAGAATGAGAGAGAGAGAGAGAGAGAGAGGAGAGAGAGAGAGAGGGAGAGAGAGAGAAGAGAGAGAGGAAAGAGAGAGAGAGAGAGAGAGAGAGAGAGAGAGAGAGAAGGGGGAAGAGAGAGACAGACAAAACGGCAAAACTAAGAGGAAAACGGGAACACAAAAGGATATTGAGACCTGAGAATTATGCGTCTCAGCTTCCCTGTTAAGTTACCATAGGTGTTGATTAATTATCATCCTTCAGTGCCAAGTGGCCAGCAGGTGACGGAAGGTGCCGGGACACTCGCCAGGAAGTTACCGCACTCGGGGGCCAAATTATCGCGCTAAAAGCGTAAGTTATTGCACTCAAGAGTTCCCGCACTCGGCAGCGAATTTATTGTCTTGTAGAATGGAATGGCCTTGCTCGGGAAGAAAGTTGGGATCTTAAACTTAGATATTAAGAAAATAAAAAACGCATCTTCTTATAAACAGTTTGAATAAAGGAAAAAAACACAAAAGCCTGGGTAGTGTAAATGAACAAAACCACAAGGGCTGTGACGAGGATTCGAACCTACGTCCGGGAGCATCCCAGACGCTGCCTTAATCGACTGAGTCATAATCAACTATCCTTGGGTATTGTACAAAATATGAAGTAAGGTCTGGCTGACGAACATCTCACAGGTCCTAAAAGTTACTTAATGCTGGTAATGAGGAGAGGAAGCCAGATAAAATTATTCCGGCTATTACAGTTTATTAATTTCGAGTGCTAGAAAACTAGCAATTACTGACCCTTAGGATCATTTTAAAGGGAGTTGGCGTTGGGATGATAGACAGTGACAACACTTAATGCTCTCCTAAGAGCTAAACTAAGCGTCATTGTATATGGCTTGTGTGATGTTACTTCCAGTTTGTGAATTCAATGGCACTTCATTTAGCAGCAATCTGCTTATGAAGGTTGTGTGTAATTGGTGAAAGGACAGCCCTTCTCTCGATTTGCTACTACGTACAAAATACATAAGTGTTAACATAACCCAAACGTTTTCTCTCACGCACGATCTTCTATCTATATATCCTTAAGCCAACGAAACCCCTCATCACACTATATCATCCTCATCTACGCTCCCCTGTCAACCAAACCCCTCCCCCACACACCACCTCTCCCACGACCTCTGCTTTTAACCAATACCACCACTAATTACCTATGTTTATATATTGATTTAAAAATTATATATTGTATATTAAGTGAAGCTAATTAGTATGTTAAAACTGTACTTCTCTAGAAAATATTAAGAACTAAAAACTCATTAACTTGACAATCTAAATTAATTGCACACACGTACATGCTCGTGCACCCGCTTGCCCACACACACTGTACATGATTGCATGCAAAACAATAACAGCAAAACATGTATGTCGTTAATCTTTACTGTGGAATAAGGTAAGGAAAGGAAATAATGAGGAAACCCCAAGCCTGCTTCTAGGACTACATTGCACTTGGAAGTAATATGAGGAGAAGAAACGGGACAAAGTAAGAAGGGAATTAAACTGTGCCCAATCATCGAGAATTGAACTCAGATCTGCAAGAAGTGAGACTTCCGCTCTACCGACGAGACCAAGTGGCCAATAAGGTCTCACACGCGTATGCAATTAATATTACAAACATCTTCGGCAACTATTGAACGACATCCTGAGATGACCTCGTCCAATACGAGGCTTCTATCCAATTTTTGTTTTTTAACTGTTCTAAAATATGGTTGACCGTCGACTGCCTGACAGCGAGCTGTGAGGTGAATGGAATTTCTCCCCTGCATGCCGGAGCCCAGATTTTTTTTTTCGACCTGTGCCGTAGTACTGCCTGGCCCAGTTCATTGAGAGTGGAGTACTGCCTAGCCCAGTACACTGAGAATGGAGTACTGTGATGTGATGTGATGGAGGGAGGTAGGAGGACCTCACCTTACCTTCCACCTTGTTAATGCTCCGATCCGTCTCTAATATGCCCAAAGAAGAGCGTGTGGTTGCCTACATGCAAGCCACTATTATATACCCCCTTTTCGCCGCCGTGAATCTTGTTTGCTAGCCAGCGCGCCTCATCTTGCCCCCTCCTTGTTAATGCCATTATAATGTCATTTCCCTTTCACTTTCATTCCTAACATCATCAGTGAGCGTTCGCATAGGCCAAACTAGCCAGTGTATAAATACAACTAAGGCCAGCGAAGAATCCTGTCTGAAGTATATGGCACTGGAAGTTAATCCGTGAGGGATTTACGAGAGCAAAGGTGGGGGAAAAGGATTTACGGTCAATAACTAACACGTGGGTCCACAATTTCTTAATCACCGGCAGACTATTTCCAGGGACACACACCCGGTAAATGGTCCAATAACAGTCCGCCAGAGACACCATTAGCAGCCCTGTTTAGTCGATTAGAACGAGACACGACGCCAACACCGGTTTCACCTTCCACCATCCCCCCATACCCCCACCCTGCGAAACTCTCCCCAATCTTCACCCACAACTTGTTTCACCTGTTCACCCCCACCCCCCAAAAATCACCATAGTGAACAGTACTCTTTCCACCAAGCTAACCTCACCATCATACCCAATCAACCTTTCATTCAACTCTATCCAACATCCTGAACCTTCCCTTCCACACGATCCTCCCCTCGCCAATAACCAGTGCTACAGTCCACCATAAACTGTCCTCTGTGGAATTGAGAGTCATTCCCTACCAATTCCAGTATTCAGAGCAGTTCTGGATCAATATATTCTGGTATTAAGGGCAGTATATATATAAAGTTTAATGTACGCACATAAGTGAGGGATGGATGAGAGAACTTTTAATTAATTTTTGTGTGTTAGAGATCAAGATGGCGTCCTAGTCACAACATGCAACGTGAAGACATGAGACAACCTAGTCATAACATGAAACGTGAAGACATGAGACAACAGCTCGCAATCGTCACGTCAACGGGCCTGTCACGTCAACGTGCCTGTCACATCACTGTCTGGCCACGGGTCAATGATACTAAACATGGCTTCAGGAAATAGTTGCACTCTCCTTAGCTCTGTCTCACAAGCAGCCACGTCGAAGAGAGCCAGTGTTTTCAAGGAAATTATTTACCGTGCAGTGACCTGTCTACTCTGGCGTAAGAAAGCTGTTCACTGAATCTCCATCTACCAAGTCACTATTTCAAGTCAGTAAGGCAGTGAGAATAGACTGATTGGGAAGACGGAGCGCTGAAGTAACCAAATAAGGAAGACGACGACTGACAGGAGGAAACATTAAATATGTGCCTAACGAAAAATATTCTACTTTTGTGCAGTTAGTTCAGGAAATAATCTGCAGTTTGCAAGCGCAGCTTTATAAACCGCAGTTTATTTATCATCCGCCGTTCCATCCTTAATCCTTATATCCTGATCCCTTCACCAAGAGTTATATAGTCGTAGTCGCTTGGCGCTTTCTCCTGATAGTTCCATTTTTTACTTATTGTGATATCAAAATTTAGTTCAACGGACTTATTTCTGACGCTCTGAATCATTGCACAGATCCCAGCATGTTCTAGAAATTCGGATGCAATAGTGTCAGCATTATGAAGAAATACAGCAATACAGAGTCATAGATAACACATGTTTGTGTATCCTTATGAGCGAGGCAACCTGAGGATAGCGGCCGAGAGGGATGTGCTCTAGTACCACACGTGCCATTATCAATGATATCCAAGGTCATAAGATACGAGTCAGTGGATATAGTGAAATGTGGATCATGCTACCATAAAGTATTGCAACAGGAAACTTGGTTTTTACTACTGGGACAGTGCAACTGGCTGCACCCTAGTCTTTCACCTTATGCCCCCTTGTAACCCTTGTTCCGTCCTTTCACTTTTTTCCTCGTTATTATCCTCCCTTCTTCCAGGCCTCAACACATCATCTTTCCTCTCTCCCTTTCCACCCCCTCGACTTTCACCCTTTTTCTCCACACTCTTCTCTCCGTTTCCACCCACTTTTTCAGAAAATTATTACCCTAATCATGTAAAGTGACAAATTACTCTTTGAGAAACACACNCTTACGCAGGATCGGCTCTTATTGCGACAGAGGAACGGCTACCATGAAGTCCCAGATGCTAGTGTTTTGTCCATAGTGTTACCAAAATTGATACTAACTAAGATTGCCGGAGATTGGGAGGGTGGGAAGGAATATGAGGAAGGAGAGGGACGTTGTGAGGGAAACTTGTGAGGGAGCGAGGTAGAATTGAGAAGGATTGAGAATAGGATGGATGAGGGAGAGAGGAAGGTACGGAAGAAGGGGGAAAGAGGGAGAATGGGAGAGGACAAAATGAGACCTGGGCCTGCTGTGTATACCACATCTACATCAGTGAAAAGAAAATACCTGTCTATGTGACCGTGGCCAAAGGGTAGCGGCAAGTCTCACTCATCTTTCTACTGTAACATGTGATTTTCTGGTGAATGTCATAGGGTCGGGGTCGACCCCCATGTCCCTTCTTAGATAAGCTTGTTCACCTATGAGAAAATCCAAAGGAATCATGAGGAGGATTCGAACCTATGAGGTGGGTATTCCCAGGCACTGATACATCACCTTAGCGTGATGGTTCCCTGTGTATTGTTTTCCTAATGCGATAACCACTACGCTTATAAAGCCTGAAATGTGGGATTGATTGTCCATAGAGTGTTTCTCCGAGACGTTTTTTGTCTGTTATCGACGTCGTTTCAACGTCGATAATGTTGTTTCAACGTCATTAATATTGAGTCACTGTTCGTTGAACATCACCCGAGAATGTTCTGCTTGCAGGGAGAGAGATAGGAAGAAAGGGAAGGACAATGGGAGAGAGGCATAATGGAAGGTAAAATAGGAGGGGATAGAAAATGAAGAGGCAATGGATGGAAAGACGGGGAATAGGAGGGAGAGTAAGAGGGAGAAACAAGCAGACGAACGGAGAATGGAAGTGAGGGATGGAGAATAGAAAGAAAGGAGAATAAGAAAAATGAGAGGAAGGGAGAATGGGAGAGAAAGGGAGAATCCTGAGAGTCAATTCCAAGAACAATCGGGATCCTAACTATCCCCCCCCCCCCATCTAAGCAATATATAATAAAGCTGTTACCTAGCACTCAACTACAGAAGAGCAATCAAGTGCTTCCCCCACGGTGTAATTAGGCACACTTTTTGTTTGGTTGTACGAAGCAATACAGCGACTATCGAGTCATCAATCTCTGTATTTTCTTTACGTCTATTGTCCACTAACATGTAGTACGATGCATCACGTAGAGACCCAGAGAATGGAGTATCACACTGCTCCAAGGTTTTGCAAAACACTTCAATCTCTCTCGCTGGTTGAGGGACATGAGCACCATTAAAGACATAGGGACACCCAGCATATGTGTCCCTAAATAAAAAAATAATATTCATATATAGCTTGAACACACAATAGCGTGAAACAACAAATATATTTGCTAAAAGTGATGCAGGAGTCGAACCATGATATCTGAGGCTCACAGGCATACAGCCTCTCACTGAACAGAGTGAGAGGCATACAGTACTCTCACTATATAGAACAGAGGCCCATAGCGCCTGATCTTGCCTGGATTTGTGAAAAGACCAATCGGTACCGAGGCTGTCGTAGTATTCGTGTCTCCCTTCTCTCACGATAAAGACGTACGCCAACAATCTCATTTAGGAATAGCGACGTAAATCCCACTCTTTCTCAGGAATAGCGACATGAATCCCACTTTTTCTCAGGAAAAGCGAAGTAAATCAAACTCTTTCTCAGGATCAGCGACGTGAATCCCACTTTTTCTCAGGAAAAGCGACGTAAATCCCTCTTTCTCAGGAATAGCGACGTAAAGTACCTCTGTCGCATAGGAACAGCAATGTAATCCCCCAGTCCTCCCCCCCCCCCCCCCCCGCTAACTCAGGTAAAACAACAGGGAAAATCCAAAATGAATAACACATTGTATATGAGGCAAAACAACTTGCAAACCTTCTTGCTAAACAATGTATTTCAGTCAATTATTTAACTGTCTGACTCATTTCTTCAAAGAAGGGTGGAAACATTACATGAGCTGTAATAAATTGATTTTACCAATTATTATTTATTTACGCAAATGAGTTAATATTTATTGTACATATGAGCAGATGTTCCCTACTTTACTGTCTCAAGGGTAAATATATATGACGGGATTTTTAAAATAACAATAATTTAACAATCTCTGATTTGAGATGGCTGTTACTGTCAATGTCACCACTATATATATATATATATATATATATATATATATATATATATATATATATATATATATATATATATATATATATATATATATATATATATTCTCATTTAATATATATATATATATATATATATATATATATATATATATATATATATATATATATATATATATATATATATATGACAATAAAGGTGAAAACATAGGGGATACATATGGGATAAATGGGGTGAAACATATGAACATAAGAATAGAGGTAACCGCAGAAGGCCTATTGGCCCATACGAGGCAGCTGGCATCTACATACAAAGATTAATCCAGTGTAATTGGCCTGTTATGTTGAACATTGTCTTCTGTGTTGGCATCGTTATGTTCTGGTCTTGTCCTTACTCTCATTGTGGGAAGAGTAAATAGTTCCGTGATTTGGGTGTTCATGGTATATATATATATATACCATGAACATATATATATATATATATATATATATATATATATATATATATATATATATATATATATATATATATATAATAAGAGGAAAATGATTGATTATAATGAACTAAAGGTACATAAATAAAATATATCATAGATAAAATAATTGTATTAAAAATAATTTAGTTATTTCCATAAATTTAGATAAAAATGCATAGAATGAATTGCTTTTCGAAATTCTATTGAATCGCCAGAATAATATTTATTGTAACAAATCATATGTAAGCGAGAGGCAATATCACTCAGTATATTTTAATCCACATAAAAATTACACATAAAATGATTGATTGATATACAAACATTCACCAACAGATGTATAAGCAAAATAATGTGTTTTCCCACGACAGAAAGACAACTATAGAATCGAAACTGTTGTCTTCTCAGCCTACAGAAAAGCTAGACAACATATGGCACCAAGACTTTACAGTAGAAACTTTGTGTCTTTCCCGAATTTAGTGATCTTTACGGCAAAATATCTATGCCACGAGAGGCTAAGCAGAGTGTAGATGCTGTATACACAATCATTTGTGATAAATGTGACCTTGAATTACTATACCATTAAATGAAAGCTAATGAAAATAACAGGTAAAGTAAGACCAGTGTGTTTTATATTATCTAGCTAGCAGATAAGAATAAGAAATACCACAGCTGTCTGCATTAGACGCAGACTAAAGCACTTAATAAAACAAAGTCAGAAAAAAGATACAATAAGGAGCTCGGTCCCAGTATGTATGGTTCATCCACGTTTGTACTGTCTCATCCAAATACAAATCATAGAACAGAAATACAACTCACATTTTCCTGTCATGCTTCGCAGACATCAAAAAACGTAAGAATAAAATCTTAATGAAAGACACTTAAATAATTAAATCAGCTAATACCATAGCGTTTCGAATTTAAGTACGTTCCATACGTAAAAAAAAATAAAACCATAACAAAACAAAGAGTACAAGATACAATACACAATCAAATCTCCTCGAAGTGATACGCTACTTAAGCTCTGGGAGTACTGTCAGAAACCCTACCGTTTACAGGGCCAAGCAAACCATATAGCAACAGCTTGGGAAGTAATAGGTAATCGACCTGACACAATTGACTTGAGAATGGTCCAGGATGGACCGAAACGTCGTCGTCCCTTCACCGTCTAGTGTGTGGTCTGGTCAAGTAATAGGTATTATTATTCAAAACAAAGAATGTCCAATTACTGATGGTTTCTTTTTAAATATATTGTGCTGTATAGTGAGGATATTGATAGTTCTTCACATTCCACTGACGGCAGGTGAGACAGCAAGCTAGAAAATATACTAAGATAATTAACTTACAAAGATAATTAACTTACAAAGATAATTAACTTACAAAGATAATTAACTTACAAAGATAATTATCTTACAAAGATAATTAACTTACTAAGATAATTAACGGCTCACACAGAATCACTGAAGTTCATAAAGTACTCTGAGTAGCCAAAAGCTCTTACACTGATTTGATTCCTTTGGAACTGAGCGAGAGAGAAACATTGCATAATGTACGTTTGTATAATACTGGATACTAGGTTCCAGACCTGGACAATTAACATTACTACACACTGGAGAGAGAGAGATATGGTCGGAGGCGCAAAAAGAAATCGATTACAGCAATTAAGGAGATGTGATTCGTACATTGCAAATGGGTGAAACACAACTAAGGAAAAATTGAAACGTCATTAGACTCATCGGTAGGGGTGTGTGAAGGGATTGGGTGAGTCTGCCGGGATGAGGTGTGGTTGAGCGTGGATGAGTGTGCTGGGATGAGTGAGAGATGACATTCGTCAGGTGGTAGAGGATCCTGAGTGCACTAGCCGGGTGGCAAGGAGTGCGTTGATTTTCCAGATGGAAAAAGAGTGCGTTGGGTTGACAGATGGGACAAGCGTACTCACCGGAAACAGGCCAAGTTGAGTGCGCTGTTTGGGATAGATAGAGTGAGCGCGAGTGAATGAGTTTTCCGGATGGAAATGGACCAGCAAGCAGGAGTAAATGGGCCGGATTGGAGAGGTTCGGTATGAGTGCGGAAAAGTTCGATGGCGTGGAAGGAATTTTTTGAGAGGGAGGATTACGAGGGTGTGTGCGTTAGCTGACGTGGAGCCACGCGTGTTGACGTGCTTTGACGAGTGCGTTGCCTGACAAGGACGTTGAGTGCCATGTCAGGTTAGAAGGGATGAGGGAGGAAGGGAGGGGAGAGAGAGAGAGAGAGAGAGAGAGAGAGAGAGAGAGAGAGAGAGAGAGAGAGAGAGAGAGAGAGAAGAGAGAGAGAGAGAGAGAGAGAGAGAGNGAGGAAAAAGCACCAGGTCATTTACGACAATCTAGCACTTGGAGGGGATCGGGATAAAATATTGGGAATGTAGATTTTTCAAGCGTAGGTGAAACAATAATAAATGAGTTGGGGAGTATATAAATGAGAGCTGCCCCGTATAGGTCAACAGGCCTCCTGCGGTTTATTTTTTATTCGTATGTTTATAAGTTTATGTATTTAATGATCAATAAGGAGATCTTACTAGGAGCGCAAGTGATCAAAAGGTTACTGACTACAGTTACGTACGTATATAACCTGACCAGCATATAAGGTTGTCCTTTCAGACTGCGGCGACAGCATGTATTCTGAAAGCAATTTGAACATTCCCGAAGCATAGTGATGCCAGCCCCACTCTGAACACAATGTGAACACTGCGCGCAGGACAGTGAAGATGGTGAACACGATGTGAATATTACAGCTCGGTGTAGCGAAGCCGGACTCAATTTTGAACCCACTGAACATTACCACAGGGACAGTGAAGACAGCTTTATTTCTGAACACGATGTGACATTGCTGCCGCAGAGAAGCTTTGCTATCTTTATTTTGTGTTAAATATTAGCGTTCCGTTAACAAGTAATTAGCAGTTTTGATCTCGAAAAACTATTCGGTTTTAATTATAATTTAAAAGACTATCCACTTATAGAGGCACTCTAACCCCAACACAACATCTCTTTAGACTAAGTTTATTATCAAATTATTTTATCTGCTTTTATTATTGATAACTTTTGATAGAATGATAGCTTTTATCATTCATAACTTTAAGCTTAATAGCTTATTCACAATTTGATGTTAATATCAGATGACAGCTTTACAGCTGATGAAATCGATGCTGTTATCTTTTTAATGACAGCTAACAAGGCGATAAATACTATCCATCATGTCTTGAATGAAAAATAATGAGTATCTGTGAAAATCTTGACCTTGTCATTTATGAGGTAAATTTTCAGCGTGAGAAAACATTGCTTTAAGTTCACTATGACAACAATGCAACTTGTGGGAGCTCTGCTTTAACATATTGTTAGAAAACATTTGTTGCCAATGAAAAATCTGCTTAAACTCATCTCCGACAACGCTGCAGCCAATGTAAACTTTGTTTCAGTTTCTAAATGATATCTCTTACGCCTATGAGAAATCAACTTTTTCCAACCACATGGCAACTCATCCTCCTATGACATCTCCGCTTTAACTCCTACACAACACCAGCGCCTCGCAAGACACCAACAGGTGAGTGTTCAATATTTAAAGTTGACTGCAATCTACGGGCGTCATGTGTGTTCTTGTTGACCCGCCCACACGCAAGATACGGGTGGGTGACTGCGTGTGGGTGGCACCGTGTGGGTGGCCTGTCTTCGCTATCTTATAACCTCTGCGTATCTCCTGTCTTAGATTACTTACTATCGTTTTCCTCCTAGTACTATCTCGTGATTTAATTCCTACTGGGTTTGAATTTTTTTTTTTTCATTTTTTTCACTTTCCATTTTTTCCAATCCACTACTTTCTTTGGGTCGTCATTTACCCCGGTGATCGACCCAAATATAAATATAATTATATATATATATATATTATATATATATATATATATATATATATATATATAATATATATATATATATATATATATATATATATATATATATTCTTGAAGGTCCTATATATTTACCTGGGGAGATCAAGAAAGCTTCCTTCTCTTTACACCTGGCCGAATTCACCAGATTTATTGTGCTCTTAGCAAACGCAAAAGCTTTTTCTGCTGTAAGATAAATCTTTGAGGAATAAACGCTTATGGAGAAATGTATAATAAAATATTGCGTTTTATTTTATGTTCTTTAAAAGCAGCAGGTGATGTAAAAAAAATATATTATATAAAAATCTGAAAAATATTTAAAACCAGTTGGAGGTTGGTGGTGTTAGAGCCTGGTGGAGTTACAGGTTAGTGGAGTTACAGGTTAGTGGTGCTACAGGTTAGTGGTGCTACAGGTTAGTGGTACCACAGGTTAGTGGTACCACAGGTTAGTGGTACCACAGGTTAGTGGTACCACAGGTTAGTGGTGCTACAGGTTAGTGGTGCTACAGGTTAGTGGTGCTACAGGTTAGTGGTGCTACAGGTTAGTGGTACCACAGGTTAGTGGTACCACAGGTTAGTGGTACCACAGGTTAGTGGTGCTACAGGTTAGTGGTGCTACAGGTTAGTGGTACCACAGGTTAGTGGTGCTACAGGTTAGTGGTGCTACAGGTTAGTGGTGCTACAGGTTAGTGGTACCACAGGTTAGTGGTGCTACAGGTTAGTGGTACCACAGGTTAGTGGTACCACAGGTTAGTGGTACCACAGGTTAGTGGTGCTACAGGTTAGTGGTGCTACAGGTTAGTGGTGCTACAGGTTAGTGGTACCACAGGTTAGTGGTACCACAGGTTAGTGGTACCACAGGTTAGTGGTACCACAGGTTAGTGGTGCTACAGGTTAGTGGTACCACAGGTTAGTGGTGCTACAGGTTAGTGGTGCTACAGGTTAGTGGTACCACAGGTTAGTGGAGTTACAGGTTAGTGGTGCTACAGGTAGAGGTGCTACAGGTTAGTGGTACCACAGGTTAGTGGTGCTACAGGTTAGTGGTACCACAGGTTAGTGGTGCTACAGGTTAGTGGTGCTACAGGTTAGTGGTACCACAGGTTAGTGGTACCACAGGTTAGTGGTGCTACAGGTTAGTGCTACCACAAATTACAAGTGAGACTGTAAGCTGGTGCTTCAGGCTCACGAAGCTACGGGCAAATGTGTTATAGGCTCACTGTACTAGTCAAATTATACTATTGGCTGGTGGTGTTACCAACTAGTGAGGCTGCATGATAGCTGGTGGTGCTTCAGGGTGGTTGTGCTACGCAGTTGAGGGAGTTTCAGTGCTTCATTTACCAGAAATTGAATTGTTTTTTGCTTCTATAACGATCCAAAACTATTAGAACTTTCTCTCGAGCCTGCAAATTGAGACCTAATGTTTCATAATACCGCGGTTGAGTATTTCTTAGCTGGAAATTAAAATGCAAATAATTGATACTAAGCAGAAAACACTGAAAGGTGAAGTGGGTGCACTATTGGTGTGCTAAAACATAGATTGCATCAGCTTCTGTTATGCTCATGTTAATGAGTGCCGGCTTCATACTGCCCACTCGTCTTCCCATTACGACCTCCCTAAGTATAGCGATGTCAACTTTCCCACCAGGACGAGGGCGAAGCGAGCCTTGGTATAGCGGATGGTATAATCTCTCAAATTCCATCTGAAGCCTCTGTTGTTACGAATAGTGGCTTAAGGTGGACTCTTTTTAGTATCGTATTCCACTTTACCATTACTCCAGGAGTGATTACTATCACCCTCACTATTGCTGAACCCCTCCATCACCATCACTCCAGAGGTAATCCTACGTCACCATCACTCCAGCTGTAATCCTCCGTCACCATCACACCAGCTGTAATCCCCAATCACCATCAGCATTATTGC
>WNGS01000337.1:12695891-12710976 GCA_020271785.1 Procambarus virginalis | reverse complement strand
GGAATCGTCGCATTATCGAAGTTAATTGTTGAAACATGTGGACAAAATATGCTTAAACTAATCAGAGCTTCGAGCACCACAGCAAAAACTGGCTCACTCTGGATAAATGATTCATTGTAGGCCCAAGATTCTTTTAGGGCGGCCGTGCTGAGCGTGAAGATTCGTGAATTAGCTGGATAGCTGAACAAAACAGTATTCTTAAAGATGACTCATGCAATACAACCTCTCCTGCTGTCAAAGTTTCAGGAGATAAGGAGAGAGCAAAAAGATTGATGGGGAGGCTGAATCATTTTTTTGAGGAGATACGACATGTTTTTGGCGTGAATGTAATGAAGAACATTTCCCCACTCCCTGTTCTAGAGTACTAATGACTAACATTAATTAAAAAACGAATAAAAATACACGGATATTAGCCCAAAAAATTAGCACTAGGATTTTTTTTTGTTATTTGCAGTTAAACTAATTACAGTAACAATTACGAAGATTAAATCATATTTTAACTTTTTCCATTCCTTTGAAACATTTCATGACAATTATATAAAGTGAGATCGCAGTAGACCAAGCAGACCATCTTCCGCGATGGCAACCACAACAGTTGCTTAGCTCCCGAGAACCTATTTTCTGCACGGTGAACAAAATCATCAGGTGTAAGGAAACATGTTCATACCTTCGGACAGGCCCGTGATTCGTACTCGGAGACAGTCAATACGAACACGTTGTTTTGGGCGATGGCAGCTGTAATGTTTTGCCCTGGGAGCTGTGGGATATGAAATACAGACCTGGGAGCTATGTGATACGAAAATACAGAACCTGGGTGCTGTGGGATATGAAATACAGACCTGGAGCTATGTGATACGAAAATACAGAACCTGGGTGCTGTGGGATACGAAAATAAAGACCTGGAAGCTATGTGATACGAAAATACAGAACCTGGTGCTGTGGGATCCGAAAATATAAACCTTGGAGCTATGTGGTACGAAAATATAGACCTGGGAGCTATGTGGTACAAAAATATAGACCTGGGAGCTGTGGGATATAAAAATACAAACAATGTTGCTATAGCATTGGTATGTACTGACTTATTTACTATTTACTTAATGACAAAAGTCTATTTCAAGCGTAAGCATCTTGAACAAACAATTAACTGGAATTTAAGAATCGAAATTGGAACAGTATAGCAAGATGTTATCCTTTGATTACGATTTCACTTCCCACACACGCTACGCAAAATTGTCTAATTACTTTACAATATAGAACGGATTCACTCTTTGTAAACTCCAACGTATACATAAATTCATCATATATTTAATATAATTTAAGCATACGTCGTATATATTTTTAACCTATATTGTTCGTCATTTAAACCTATATCGTATATACTTTATACTAAAAATCGAATAAAATGTAAACCTTCAATTCGTGTCATATTTATTATGATCTCAGGAGACTATATTCGCTCAGAACAGTTCGTCTTCAATATAATTTTGCCTCGCTTTTGGTATCAGTAACAGAAAAAACAAATAAATATTGGCCAAACGTAAAGTCCTGAACTGCTTGGGACGAAAACTATAACAAACAAAAGCTCAATTTATTCTACAACGAATATGATAAACAAAAGCCCAATCTATTCTTTGACGAATTAGATAACCAACTTTCAACTCATTCTACGTTGCAAACTCCAGGAAAAAGTTTAATGAACATATTCAACATTGCTAAACAAAAGTATAAGATTTTTTATTCAGTTTAAACTTTAATTTTACACAAATGACTAAACACTCTGCGAGAAATTTTAAATCATAGGGAAACAACAAATAACTCGTTTAAAATCAAAAAAGGAACACAGGGGATATCTTACGAATGGTTAACAAAAATCATAATAAATACGGAATCAGCAAAAAATTGAATTACAAATTTATTGATTAAAACCAAAAAGATGGAATCAGTTTACATACAAGAAATTTTACATATCAGATTCAGGTACCCACTCTTTCAGTATTTTTTCTTCGTTTGGAAAACAATTACCTGGAATTCATCTGTGTATAATTTATTGAGCTGCTTGCTGAGCAAATGAGGTGCAAGAATCGACACTTCAAAATTTCAGCTTTCTGACCCTCCTGACATGCCTCGTCGTTTCTGTCGTCTTTGATGACCACTCTAGCAGATGTGAAGAGGAAATCGTTTCACCTGTGATGACGAAGTTCGCTGGGCAGCGATTGAGTGATTCAGCAAGCAACCAATGAAATTCTCGCACGATATCCAGGCATTAGTTGCTCAATGGAAAAGGAGTCTTGAACATGGTTGGAGACCATTCTTGTCGAATATTTTGGACCAAAGTCTTGATTAAGGGAAAAACGTTTCATCTTTAATTCTGGCGTCCTTGTTTATTTAAAGGTAGTATGGGAAAACAATAAATTTTAGTACTCAGCTTGAATTGTTTTTTCAGTACTCAGCAGCAGTTATAATTCCGTTCATATAAAACTTGAATTGTTGTCAAGGACTCAGATATCGGAGGGGAAATAAAGGCAGGGTTAACATTCTTTAAAGTTCATATTCCAGTAATCTTTAAAATTACTGCATGGAAAATGTTAGTTTGTCGAAAGGCGAGCTTTATGTCAGAGGACGAAGGGTATTAGTAAAAAAATTGAGTTCAGATATGAAGTGAAGGCAGAGCACAGTGCTAATTGTGTTGGAAGCAGGTTTAGGATGAAAGAAATTTCATCCTTTCGACAAACTAACACGCTTCGTACGTATCTGGTTCAAACTGCTCCTCCTGCTTCTAATGCTGCTAGTATCTACTCTATTTCCTGTTCGTCTTGGCCTCTCCAATACTTTGGGGAAATTGGCCGTACACTTAATGACAGACTTAAGGAATATAAAAGAAGTGTTAAGTCTGCAGACACAAACAATGCTCTCTTCTTTCATGTTAGGGACTCTAATAATCCGACTGATAGGTCTTCATCTGAAATACTCTTTCCTGCCTCTACTCTTCACAGACGCCGTCTTGTTCAATCGGCTCTGATACACAACCTTCCCAGCATTTACTTAGACCTGGCTTTGTTGCTGTTGAGTCTTCCCTTTCACAGTACATATTCAAATGTTTTAAACTTTCTAACACACCTGACCTAACATAAGCCTACTCATCATTGTTTATGTTTGTTTTCTTTATCTTCCTTTTCTTACGTTCCCATTCTTATCCCTATTAATATCCTCTTACATCCCTTATTACATTGCGGGCTATTCATGCCCGTGCCACCTTTTGACTGGCTTAATCTTTATCATGAATCTTTATTACACGTATTCCTTCCGTATCTTTCGCCTTGCCCTTAGCTTCCTTTAAGGTTTCCTCCTCCTCACCTCTCTCTCTTGCCTGACTTATGCCCCTGCCTCCTTCGTCAAAACACTATTGACTTCATAATGGACCAGAACGGATCGAAACGTCGTTGTTTCCTCATTTCCTGGTGTGTGGTTTGGCCAACATTCTTCATCCACGTTATTGTGACTCGTCATCTGCATAACGTGGTTATGTTGCTTTATGGGATTGTAAGTTAAGAGAAGAGAGATTGAGAGACCCGAGCAACGCCAGGTACCCCTCTTAGTATACTACAGGAGAGAATGTCTGAGCGTCTGTCTGCCTGTTCAAAGTTGGTGGTCACACATTTCAGGCTACCCTCACCCAAATTGTTAGAGGGAATAGACTGGGGTATGGGATGAACATAGACTCGTCGTTGTTGCCAGGATTCAAAATGGAACAGCGTACCAGTGTCCCCCCCCCCCACGATTATGTTTGGCCCTGCCCGCCAGCTACACAGCTCAATATTTTTAAAACAAACTTATGAAAACAATTTTCTGTCTTAAAGTAATATGCAGCATTATTCAATGATTTTGGGAAATTGGGAAACAAATTCTTTCTGCCAATAATTTGCCCGTATTCGCATAAAACAGACGATTCATCTACCAGCCCGTTTTCGCTGGAGCGTTCCCAACGTCAAAAAACTGTCGTACTAAAGTGCCTTATCTTAGCCTACCTGAAGATCCACGAACAGAAAACGGGGCACTAATGTCCATTTCGCGAGCCGCCGCCATTTTCTAGTACGACATTTTGTTTAAGTACGACAGAAAGGATAGAGAGTGAATAGATGTATAGAAAGATGAGGTGGATTAACAGAAGGATTGAAGGATAGAAGGATAGACAAAAGGATAGAGACGGACAGATATGTGGATAGAAACATGAGTAGGTCGATGAATAGATTAGTGGACAGATGGATGCATAGACTGATAGATGGGTAGAGGAATGTATTGATAGATGGATACATATGTGGATGGACAGANGGCCTCGCTAATATTATATTCATGGGTAGAAAGACCCGACAAATTGGGGGGGATGGGGTTTTTCCCCTGCACATTGGGGGTGGGAGAGGTGAAGATTTTCCCAGCACATTGGGGAGGTTGGGGTTTCCTTCCACATTCCAGTATTGACACATATTAGTACTACAGTGAGATACATATTCAAATTAAAGTTAGACACATTAGCACTAGTATTAAATATATATTCATCATTCTTCCCTACGATAAAGGACACAGCATACCCCCCCCTTCTGTGATAAATTGGAGGAAAATTGGGCATCCAACAACGCTTCCCTAATTCCTATCCAGCGAGTGCTAAATTGGAGGTGGAACTGAGACCCCGAGGCTATCCAGAGCCTATTATAATTTTTCTATGACCCTTAATGCATGCCATAACATTGTCACCCTTCAACCTGGATCAACACATTTTTGTTTTGGTATTTTCACTTCTACTATCACTCACTTCTCTGCCCAAACGCATTCAACACGGCTTGCCTTTTATAAATTGGTTATTAAATGAGATGTTATCAAAATACTTTTTATAGTATTATTGACACTATGTTATCAATAAAATTCGCGATATTATGCATAGGTAACTATTGCATGTGTGTTTAGAACGTTAAGGAAACCTTTAAATCAAGTAGTAAAAGAAAGTTTCCTCCACAGTCATCGATTCGGTTTAACGAGAAACGTCAACGTTCTTGGGACTTTGGAAAACCAATTCGAACACAACTGTAAAAGGAGAGGAATTTGTCTTTAATCTACGGTCGATAGGAGGTGGTACAGACCGACACAGAGAGCGCATGACGGCGTCACAGACTCACAGAGACAGTGGCAACATGACGATATTCAGTTCAGCTTCTCTGTTCTTACGTTCTCTGCACAATTACGTTCTTCATGCGTACGTACAGTGGTGTTTCATCTCCATCACGTTTCTCACTCCCGCTAAAAGAACAATAATCACACTATCACGTATTTTTGTATGACTTCTCGAAGTGGTTTTCCATCATTATTTTCGCATTTGAGTTCCGTAGCATCAGTGGACGCCGCGCACCTAACATGCCGATAAGAGACGACAATGCTCACTGCAGGGAGCATGAATATTTCATGCTCCCGAGCACTCGGGGTCGCGTTGGCAGGGAAACAGCGGTGGCATTAGTGGTGCTTTTGGGCCCAGTTAAAAGTGCAAGTTGGGAAACAGTCTCGTTAAGTGTTTCTGTCTTTACGCGTTGTGTGCACCGTACGTCGCCCTGGTGGTGAGCCCGTCGCCCTGGTGGTGAGTTCCGTCGCCCTGGTGGTGAGTTCCGTCGCCCTGGTGGTGAGCCCCGTCGCCCTGGTGGTGAGCCCCGTCGCCCTGGTGGTGAGTTCCGTCGCCCTGGTGGTGAGTTCCGTCGCCCTGGTGGTGAGTTCCGTCGCCCTGGTGGTGAGTTCCGTCGCCCTGGTGGTGAGTTCTGTCGCCCTGGTTGGTGAGGTCCGTCGCCCTGGTTGGTGAGCTCCGTCGTCCTGGTTGGTGAGCCCCGTCGCCCTGGTTGGTGAGCTCCGTCGCCCTGGTTGGTGGGTCCCGACGCCCTGGTTGGTGAGCCCCGTCGCCCTTATTGGTGAGCCCCGTCGCCCTTATTGGTGAGCCCCGTCGCCCTGGTTGGTGAGCTCCGTCGCCCTGGTTGGTGGGTCCCGACGTCCTGGTTGGTGAGCCCCGTCGCCCTGGTTGGTGAGCTCCGTCGCCCTGGTTGGTGAGCTCCGTCGCCCTGGTTGGCTAGCCCCGTCGCCCTGGTTGGTGAGCCCTGTCACCCTGGTTGGTGAGCCCCGTCGTCCTGGTTAGTGAGCCCCGTCGCCCTGGTTGGTGAGCCCCGTCGCCCTGGTTGGTGAGCCCCGTCGCCCTGGTTGGTGAGCCCCGTCGCCCTGGTTGGTGAGCCCCGTCGCCCTGGTTGGTGAGCTCCGTCGCCCTGGTTGGTGGGTCCCGACGTCCTGGTTGGTGAGCCCCGTCGCCCTGGTTGGTGAGCTCCGTCGCCCTGGTTGGTGGGTTCCGACGCCCTGGTTGGTGAGCCCCGTCGCCCTGGTTGGTGAGCTCCGTCGCCCTGGTTGGTGGGTCCCGACGTCCTGGTTGGTGAGCCCCGTCGCCCTGGTTGGTGAGCCCCGTCGCCCTGGTTGGTGAGCTCCATCGCCCTGGTTAGTGAGCCCCGTCGCTCTGGTTAGTGAGCCCCGTCGCCCTGGTTAGTGAGCCCCGTCGCCCGTCGATTCACATACATTTTAATCCCATTATGATCCAATTTCCTTGCCTCGTTCTCCTGCTGCTGGAAATAACCCATGCGCTTTGAATTATGTGTATCATTAGAATCAGTTCGTTTAATCACATTACGATAGATAAGCTTATGTTGCACCCGAGAGGCTAAGGGTAACGAGCTCATAAATCATGATAAGGATTCGATTTTCTGTCACTAGGAGGCGTGGTTATTTCATCTCATTTACCGGAGTATTGCAGAATCCCTTGACAAGTGCCATTTTTATCCATAGTTCGATTCCCCTCAATGCTGTAGGCTCAACTGTCATTGATCAACCCGTCCTCACACTAGGCTGTTTAAAGCAGCTAACGTCCTCCTCAGATGCATTCATCACTTTTAACATACTGTGTAATAAAAATTGGTTTGTTCTCGTATATAAATAAATATTATATATTAAAATTCTATGTATAGAAGGAAGAGTGATAATTATTAAATGTTTACAATTATTATTATAATAATTATCATGTAAATGCCTACATGATGATGATGCCTACTCCTAATGATGCCTACTCCTAATGATGCCTACTCCTATGATGACTCCTAAATGATGGATGCCTACTACTACTAATTATCATAATAATAATAATTGTTGTATTTAATAATTATCACTCTTCCTTCTACTTGGTCTTGAAGGAGGCCGGCCTCGGGTGAAAAGGGGCTGTGACGATCCTTGTCTGGAACCCGTAGGTGCGGGACCGGGACGTCCACCTCCCGAGGGCCGAGCGGCCCAGGCTCTGCTTCAGGAGGCTGGGGTCGTTCATACCCTCGATGGGGTGGTTCTTCTCCGGCCCTGACCACGGCGGTCTCCGGGGTTGTGGGTCCCTGTGCCCTTCTTCATCACCTTCGAGGTCAACCCCGGAACTCACAGTTCCTGCGACGGCGCTGGAACCAATCGTATTGGCGTATGCCTTTCCATTGGAGACTTTCAGCGCCGTGGAGAGGGGGGACCTGCTGCCTGGGTAACAGCTTCTCCCCCGAATCAACCTACCCAGGCTTTGCGCCTTGGTGAGGCCACTCCAGACCGACAACCGGAGCGCAACTCCATAGTCTCCTGAGACTGATGGATGCCTACTACTATGTATAGTTAAGCGCAGGTTAGGTTAGGTGTTCAGGTTCCGTTTGGCGATTATTTCTATTTAAATTACGTGAGTGAAGCATTTATAGAATTGTAGTTCGAACAGGGGACGTGAGAAAAGCACTTGATCTGGAAGTGTTGGGACATCATCAGCTGCGAGTCGTGTGTAAACCACTGTTCGCTCATAAACAGGGGGGTTTGGCGGCTGGATTAACGAACTTGGTTCTTTATATGCGAGGACGGGCTGCTTTGATATATTTGCCATTGATTATTGCTGCCGATAGCATTGAAACAGTCGAAAATTATTTCGTAAATGTCCATACCTTTAACGTCCGCTTCTAACTAGAGTCGTGTGTGTGTGTGTACTCACCTAGTTGTGCTTGCGGGGGTTGAGCTCTAATTTTTTGATCCCGCCTCTCGACTGTCAATCAACTGATAAACAGGTTCCCGAGCCTACTGGGCTCTATCATATCTACACTTGAAACTGTGTATGGAGTCAGCCTCCACCACATCACTTTCCAAAGCATTCCATTTGTCAATTATTTTGACACTAAAATAATTTTTTCTAGTATATCTATGGCGCATTTGGGCACTCAATTTCTACCTGTGTCCCCAAGTGCGTGTGCCCCTTGTGTTAAATAATCTATCTTTATCTACCCTAGCAATTCCCTTGAGAAACTTGTATGTTGTGAGCATGTCCCCGTGTGTGTGTGTAAGGACCTTATTATATAGACATCAGCATGACATCGTTTCCTCCTTGCGTTAGGTACGCGACGCATCTGCCCTACGGGATTGGGGTGCAAGTCAGAGAGAGACCCATCTGTCCAATGCAAATTGGGTCGATCCATTCTTTAGGTAATGCTGTTCCTAAACTAATCTCGTTCTTCGACATGCACTGAAATATTCTTCTCCGGAATATTTTCACAATTTCATTGTTACTTTAAACCCAGACTTTGAATTTCATCACACGGATGATCTGACAGTTTAAATAAATTAATGGAAAACTATGGTGAAGGTGACAATTGTTCACAAGGCCACTTTCTAAGTAACTTTCACCTTCAAAATAATATTTTGAAGGTGAACCCTGGGTTGTATAAAATTGATCCATGTTTCAAATTTATTCAAGGATTCAAAGACAGCTTCTAAGATTAATGATGCTGTCAAAGTTGATCCTGGACGTTGAAGTTCATCCTCGAAGCGTGGCCAGATGTTATTAATATTTTGACAAGGGTGTCGTTGTTTAATTGTTTGGTAATTTGCAGCCCATAATTTTAATTGGGTCATTTAATTTACAATTAAAAAATGGTAATTATAAATATAACATTCACTTTCTCATTTATTTCAGAAATGTTGTTATGTTTCATAGCAAATAATTATATAATATAGGTTATTTTGCTTGGCTTATTTGCTATTGAACGAAAAAAAGGCTCCACAAGTGAAATAAAAAATGAATGATTTGCAGCATCAGGGGATAAAATATTTAATGACACTTAAGATAGATCGAGCGAGTAGTTATATATATCAATGATGCTAGGATAACAATTTTCATGTCAAATATCCCATCCAAAACGTATGAAAATAAAAGAGAATACGTTTCGGTCTGTGCTAGACCATTATCAAATCGAAACAGAAGGAAGATAGGGATGCAATCACGAAATGAGGTGAAAGGAGATGAATGCGTAAGAAGATAAAGGAAGCATGAACACCGAGATATGCAGAGCTTCCTACGAGATGAATGGAAAACTAATCAGATCAAAGAAGGGAAGAGAAGTAAATGCAAATTTTAAATAAAATAAAACTTCAAATAAAACAGAGAACTAAACAAGACACACTGAGAGATAGGGACAGAAGACATAGTTAAAAACAAACACAGAATAACAGAGAGATAAGTTCACACTTGCTAAGAAGATTGGAATTTTTAACTATGTATTGAGAAAAAGCAGAGAGCCAACACCAGCCAAGTTAAGACTAAGGGTCCATGTTCTGCTTCTTTTCAAGTACGTGCAGTTTGCATAAAGGTTTTCTCCTCACGGGGATAGAGGAGAAAACCTTCCGAGTACCTCGTCTCCCAAAGCTATCCCAACATTTGGGGAAGTATTGGGTGGTGTTGATGGGGGATGGAGGAGAAAACCCCCTCCCATTACCTCGTCTCCCAATGCTATCGCAACACGAAGGGTGGTGTTGGGAGGCGCGCAGTGATGTATCTACTTTTACTGTTTGATTAGGCGCGAGAGTTGTTGCCAGTTTGTTGTTCTTGTCGACGAAATTTGAGTTAGTTGTCGTCAGGTCATCAATGACGACTTGACGCATGATGGTAAGGGCTGAATGTTGGTCACTAGCATTACGATAATTGGAGTCACTGGCATGATAGAAAAGTTTTATATTGACTCATTATTGCGATACGGAATGCTTAATTATATTAAGAGCAAATCCGTATTGTTGCAAAACACAGCTTTAACTTGCAACAGTAAATGTATGTAAACTACAGAATTAACAGAAAACTGCATATCAATACAACAAAGTTAATAATAATATTGTGCCTCTCCAAGATTCATTTTTTAAATATATTTAGGAGAATCAGCTTTCAAATTCAGGAAAGTTTTAATGATAAAATAATTGCAAAGAACGTAATAAAATTATGTAACTTGTATTAACCTTAATTAAAATGCATATATGAAAAATATTTCACATGTAAAAATAATTATCACAAAGTAGCCATGTTAATTTTAATGTTATTAAAAATATATAAATTATGCTGAGATAAATTATTTAACTATATACAACCGTAAATATATACAAACGTCGTATTAGTTTTAGTTATATATAATACTTCATGGGGTACCCACCTGGGTCGACTCCTAAAGTTCGCACCATTTGAGTGTTGGGAGCCAGGCTGTGACAGTCCATTCTCATATTGTCTACTGAAGTCTCAAAAAAAATCACAGAGAGTTTGTCCAGCGAGTTCAGGAGCTTGTTCTTGGATTATATGTCCTCCAAGAAGGGATTATAGTTCCCTTCTTGGAGGACATTAAAGAATAAAGGAGCAAAGAGAGGCTAATTCTTTAACACCTCAAGGTGCAAAATAGTATCCTCAAACCCAAACTTCATAGAGTAAAATTCGTCTTGGCTCTTGTTCATATAATCAAGCCCACAGACAGCACTCTTCTTGGGCTCCTCTCGGGACTAACGCCACTGATGAGTTCCTTCGAAAGATAATCATGGACCGCAAGAGGATAGAATATTGTTCCTTTAAGTCAATAAATTCATCAAAGTCATGGCGAAATTTAACTTACGAAATATTGATGAGGCAATATGAAAATGTTCTCATCACGTGACAGTAAAGAACAGCTAGAACAAAGATTTCAGGATATACAGAGTAGTAAATTATGCGCTTATGCTGCAATTCAAGCCGTATATTCTGATATTTTAATTGTTGCAGTCATGGAAAGGTGCAACTTCTGAAGTAATTTATTCAACTTTGTCGCATTGCTTCTGTGTGCTTGAATGTTCGCTTTTATGTTTTTACTCACCTAACTGTGCTTTAAGAGTGAAGTTCGATCCTTTAGGCCAGTCACTTCGGCTGCTTGTCCTTGATAGCATCAGTTCTCGATCAACATATGTTTTCAATCACATTTTAAAACATAAATAAGTTCAGTTCGTCTGCCTCCAGTGACAGCCTGCCCCAATTTATCTCTGTTCTCTCATGTAGAGAAAAACACCTCACTCAGAGTTGATTTGATTGAAAATTACATTTGCTGTAAGGGATTTACAAGATCCAACCGAGATACTTGGAGCTATACTGAGTATGGAAAAAAAACAGCGAAGAGCCAGTTAAGATTAAGCTTGCGGCGGTTATTGAAAGATGAGCAGAGAATCTGTAGAAACGAGGAACAGAATTAAGGAAAATTTTACCTACTGCATTACCGCAAATTCCATGATTGTTAATTGGAAGGAACAGAGCAAAAATTCAATGTTAAGTCCCATTTTCACTTGACTTTGTTTTCTCTTATCAAGGGGGAAGCCTTAAACACCTTTCAGATCTGATAAAAGCCTTGCAATCCACTTTGAGTGCATCGTGAGTGTATTGTAGGAATGAAGTGTATTGCTGGAGAGAATTGAGTTGTGAGTTTAATGCCTGAGCGAAGTGCATGGCTGGAGTGAGTGACGAAACCAAATTAATTCACAAGGCAAATAGACCAGAGACTTGAGCGAGAGACCAGAGACCTGGAGCCAGACACCAGAGACTATGAGCCAGAGACCAGAGACTATGAGCCAGAGACCAGAGACTATGAGCCACAGAGACCAGAGACTATGATTCACAAATCAGAGACCAGAGACTATGATTCACAAATCAGAGACCAAAGACTATGGCTCAATGTGAACTAATAAACTGACTTTCGTGTTGTGTGAAAAAATTTCATAACTATCTATCAGCCTTAAAAATTACACGTCTAACTTTTGCGTGTCTCTGGAATCCTTGCTTATTACAGATATCCAGTGGTGTATTGGCTAGAGCTACGGAACTTCCCTTTTGTAGTCCTGTGTTCGAGGCACCATTGATTCAAGTGAATGAAATGTCATTTCTCCCGTTAATCGCGAACATCAACTGTGTACACTCTGACGCTCGAGAACATCAACTATGAGAAGAATCAAACTCTCGAAAACATCAACAATGCACTCAGACCACTGAAAACATCAACTTCAAGATCAGACATTCGAGAACATCAACGGTGTACACTCACACACTCGAGAACATCAACGTGTACACTCACACACTCGAGAACATCAACGTGTACACTCACACACTCGAGAACATCAACGTGTACACTCACACACTCGAGAACATCAACGTGTACACTCACACACTCGAGAACATCAACGTGTACACTCACACACTCGAGAACATCCATTATGAAAACACTCACGCACTTGGGAACACCAACCACGAGAACACCCAGACCCTAAAGCACATCAACTCTACTGACAACATTTCAAACAAATAACACAACAATGCATAATTACGAGTCAGGGATCTTTTACAGTGGAGCTGAGTATGAAAGAGACGGATCCATGTCCCCCAACGCAAGACACAAACAAATTAAGTAAAACAAAAAGAGACAGATAGACAAATTTGAAAATATGTATGAGCTTTTTGTCTTTCCTAGACTGAAATATATAAATCATATACACTTTACAACGAATAAGAGAGTTAATCAAATGTATTTAAAAAGTTAAGGAATAAACACAGTAGATTTCTTCAAGACGGCGCATGGTCACAAATTTTGCCTACAAGCAGCAGCTGCTGTAGTGAATTTCCTTTACTTACTTGAGGCCGCGTATGAGGCTCCCAGTGTCTCGCATTTCACACTGTCCCTCGCTCCTACTCTAGTCTCAGCGAAACTTTTCTCTCTCTCTCTCTCTCTCTCGCTCTCTCTCTCTCTCTCTCTCTCTCTCTCTCTCTCTCTCTCTCTCTCTCTCTCTCTCTCTCTCTCTCTGTAACTTTAATTCTCCGTATATATGTATTTATCTTGAAATCAACACAGCCTTATTCCTATTTTCTCAAACAACCTCCAACACACCTCGATGAGAAAAAGTCTCTGACGAAGACAACTTGGGAGTTTCTCACCTTCATCCGTAGAAAAAAAATAGGGAAGCCCCCCCACCCCACTTTCCCAAAAAAGGGGAGACATTAAAAAACTTTGAAAGCCTGCCCTCCCCCCCTTCCCCCCCCCCAAAAAAAAATACTCGAAATGTTTATATAAAAATATTTGCCCCCCTCCAACTTTCTCTCCATATTTTAATCTGAAGTTGAAACTTTGGAGTGAGAGACAGCCGGGTTATGTAGCGGACGGCCGGGTTATGAATATTTTACCCCCGGCTGACGTCTTGTGGGGCATAATCCCACTAAAATAGTGACCATCCTTGCCAGAAATTTGCCTTCATCAACCACCACTGGTGTGGGAGGTAGGGGGGGGGTGTGAGATGGGGGTGTAGGGGGTGTGGAGGGTGTCGATTCTTGTGGAAGAAGAAAGCATGGGAAGAGGAAAAACAAGGGAGACAAGTGTTCGGGCGTGTGGTGAGGGGATGGAAGAGGAAGGAAAAGGTGTAGCTAAAACGAAGATTGTTGTAGGGAGGTTTCAGTGAGTGGGGGTTGAAGTGAAGACGGGAGAGGTGAAAGAGGTTGGAAAGAGAGTGAAGGAAAGATTAACAAAGGAGACTCAGATACTGGAAGGGACCAGGAGACGAAGAAGGTGGAAATGAGAGTACAGAAGGTGAGAGGAAGATTGATGTAGAGGGTTCAAAGAGGTTGGAAAACGGAAGACAAAATTTGACAAAAAATACAGTAGGTGAAGGGAACAACTGAAAAAGGAAGAGAGGGAGGAGGAGGGGGGAGAAGGATTGAAAATGAAGTTAGAGGTATACCATGATGGGAGAGACACAGAAATAGAAGCAATTATAAGAGGAAGTAGAGACCAGAACACCTCCCCCAAGACAGCCACACTTGCTGTCTTGCAAGTGTGCAAATATGCAAATATATATATATATATATATATATATATATATATATATATATATATATATATATATATATATATATATATACACTCTGAAATTCAGATAGCTTTTTCAAGCATTTTAAACTAGATGAATAAAGAACCAAAATTCTAAAACAACTGCAACAAAATTAAATTTTAAAATGTGGTCTAGATAAATTTACGATGAACTTGGAGCCAAAAGCATCAACTACGAAAAAGTTAGAGGTAAAAACCAAAAAAAAGCTTAGTCGGGGTGTTGAGAGATATCTCACATGCACGAGAAATATAATTAAAAAGCAGAGGTGAGCCGGACAGGTAACTCTGTTAAATGTCGTCCCTGCAAACTCAGCTACAGCTCACCTTCCTCAGCTTCTGGTCTGTGTTTACCTAATTCAGCACTTGGTTGGTCTCTGACTCTGTCTCTCTCTTATTGATTACTTTGAATGTCTCTCTTGCTTTCTTGTCGAGTGTCAAGCCTACCTCCCACTCTCTCACTGATCATTAGACCTGCCTCACTCCCTCCCTCACTGAGGATCAGACCTGCCTCCCTTACTCACTGAGCATAAACCTACCTCCCTCCTCCATATTTGTTTTCCAGAAAGAGTTCATGTTGAGAAGAGCTAACAGAAGGCCTACAGATTATATAAAATGAGAAGAGAAGATCAGTACTTACGCATGGTGCTAAAAACAAAGCCCTTCAATCATAAAATAAATACATTAATAAACAAATATGAATTATGTATTTTGTTACAAAATAAATAAAAATACTTGCCACTACAACTATTCCAACTACAGCATTACAAGTCTGATGTTTGAAACACATACTTGAAGTATTTGTTAGTTTGTTGATG
>WNGS01000337.1:12673145-12692162 GCA_020271785.1 Procambarus virginalis | reverse complement strand
GTAATAGTAAGGATGGGTGGGGTAGACTGGGAAGGAAGGGGAAGCTCACCCAAAAAATATGATAAGCTTGTCAAGAGATATGGCTGTTTGTGCTTTTTCACAATGTGCCAACAAATACATAACCATTCCAGTCCCTTTAGCTTCTCTCTTCAACACGGGCTCACCATAGCCCGTGCTACTTGGAACTTTTTGTTCCAAGTAGCGAATCTTAAACAACAACATTCTCTCTTCAAGTCCACCACTGAAAAATAAACGACCAACAGGAAGTGGAACGCATGAAAACCTGGTGTATTTTCGCTCTGTACGAACGTAACAATTTGACGTTCGTACCATCGGCAATACAACAAAAATTATGTAACCAATTTAGGCTAAGAGGTTGCGACCAAACCTACAGACACTTAATTCAAATAAACTATAAATCAATGGGTATTATTATACAACTGAATTAAATAAAAAAATATAGATTCTCTGCATAGATAAGTAAGTGTAAAGGAAAATCCAATGTATTCACCTAATTGTGCTTGCAGGAGTTGAGCTCTGCTCTTTCGGCCTGCCTCTCAACTGTCAATCATCAACTGTTATTAACTACTAATTTTTCACACACACACACACACACACACACTCAGGAAGCAGCCCGTAACAGCTGTCTAACTCCCAGGTACCTATTTACTGCTAGGTAACAGGCGCATCAGGGTGAAAGAACTCTGCCCATTGTTTCTCGCTGGCGCCGGGAATCGAAGCCGGGCCACAAGATTACGTGTCCAGCGTTCTATCCACACACCCACCGGCGTCCCTGTGTGTGTGTGTGTATTCACTTAGTTGTAGTTG
Source organism: Procambarus virginalis (assembly GCA_020271785.1). Lineage (NCBI taxonomy): Eukaryota > Metazoa > Arthropoda > Malacostraca > Decapoda > Cambaridae > Procambarus > Procambarus virginalis. The sequence goes on along the minus strand of WNGS01000337.1, from coordinate 12,691,334 downwards.
TATTCACTTAGTTGTATTTTACGGGGGTTGAGCTTTGCTCTTTCGGCCCGCCTCTCAACTGTCAATCAACTGTTTACTAACTACACTAACTACTTTTTTTTTTTTTCACACCACACACACACACACCCAGAAGCAGCCCGTGACAGCTGACTAACTCCCAGGTACCTATTTACTGCTAGGTAACAGGGGCATTCAGGGTGAAAGAAACTTTGCCCATTTGTTTCTGCCGGGTGCGGGAATCGAACCCGCGCCACAGAATTACAAGTCCTGCGCGCAATCCACCAGGCTACCTGGCCCCTGTGTGTGTGTGTGTGTGTGTGTGTGTGTGTGTGTGTGTGTGTGTGTGTGTGTGTGTGTGTGTGTGTGTGTGTGTGTGTTTGTATATTTTAATATTTCTATATAAGAGTCAAAGCTTGAATGGTCCCTAAGACGTAAACCACTGTAAACTCTATGGCGCCTCGAACCTGAACGGCCTGGGGTCACCCCACTGACTACCGGATTCCTCTACACTGTCACAGGGGCACCACAACGTATTCCATCTCTAATGATTTGTCATTAATTCAGTAAGACACGCTATTCTCTCAAGTGACTGAGCTTGCCGAGGTACAGCGTCTCGTTCCTGCAACACCTCGTTCTCCTCCTGCAACCAGCCCGACGCCATCCGCAGGCCGGCTACACTTTCTTATCACGAATGCAACACTTTTTTTCCATGAAGATATCGTCTCCTGATTCACTTTTATAATCAAACGAAAAGTCACAGTAATTGTTTCATCACACCCGTGTCCTCATAACAAAAAATAATACCTACAACACTTAAAAGAACCTTAATTCAAATCAATCTATTCTCCAGCAAATTGTATTATTCCGACCTAAGCACACCTAGTTGGCAACAATTCCATGTTACGTTATTCGTTATAAAACAACGAAATATACACTGTTGTCTTTATCAATGACAACCCTCCCCCACCTCTAACGAGGATCACCCCCCAATAGCGGAAATCGTTTCTAAAATGGAGCTTAATTTGCTATTCATGAAAACTAAATAGCCGGATACACTCTCACCTCGCAGGCAGCCGCCCACCGACACGCGGCCTGGCCTCGCTAATATTATATTCATGGGTAGAAAGACCCGACAAATTGGGGGGGATGGGGTTTTTCCCCTGCACATTGGGGGTGGGAGAGGTGAGAGATTTTCCCAGCACATTGGGGAGGTTGGGGTTTCCTTCCACATTCCAGTATTGACACATATTAGTACTACAGTGAGATACATATTCAAATTAAAGTTAGACACATTAGCACTAGTATTAAATATATATTCATCATTCTTCCCTACGATAAAGGACACAGCATACCCCCCCCCTTCTGTGATAAATTGGAGGAAAATTGGGCATCCAACAACGCTTCCCTAATTCCTATCCAGCGAGTGCTAAATTGGAGGTGGAACTGAGACCCCGAGGCTATCCAGAGCCTATTATAATTTTTCTATGACCCTTTAATGCATGCCATAACATTGTCACCCTTCAACCTGGATCAACACATTTTTGTTTTGGTATTTTCACTTCTACTATCACTCACTTCTCTGCCCAAACGCATTCAACACGGCTTGCCTTTTATAAATTGGTTATTAAATGAGATGTTATCAAAAATACTTTTTATAGTATTATTGACACTATGTTATCAATAAAATTCGCGATATTATGCATAGGTAACTATTGCATGTGTGTTTAGAACGTTAAGGAAACCTTTAAATCAAGTAGTAAAAGAAAGTTTCCTCCACAGTCATCGATTCGGTTTAACGAGAAACGTCAACGTTCTTGGGACTTTGGAAAACCAATTCGAACACAACTGTAAAAGGAGAGGAATTTGTCTTTAATCTACGGTCGATAGGAGGTGGTACAGACCGACACAGAGAGCGCATGACGGCGTCACAGACTCACAGAGACAGTGGCAACATGACGATATTCAGTTCAGCTTCTCTGTTCTTACGTTCTCTGCACAATTACGTTCTTCATGCGTACGTACAGTGGTGTTTCATCTCCATCACGTTTCTCACTCCCGCTAAAAGAACAATAATCACACTATCACGTATTTTTGTATGACTTCTCGAAGTGGTTTTCCATCATTATTTTCGCATTTGAGTTCCGTAGCATCAGTGGACGCCGCGCACCTAACATGCCGATAAGAGACGACAATGCTCACTGCAGGGAGCATGAATATTTCATGCTCCCGAGCACTCGGGGTCGCGTTGGCAGGGAAACAGCGGTGGCATTAGTGGTGCTTTTGGGCCCAGTTAAAAGTGCAAGTTGGGAAACAGTCTCGTTAAGTGTTTCTGTCTTTACGCGTTGTGTGCACCGTACGTCGCCCTGGTGGTGAGTTCCGTCGCCCTGGTGGTGAGTTCCGTCGCCCTGGTGGTGAGTTCCGTCGCCCTGGTGGTGAGTTCCGTCGCCCTGGTGGTGAGCCCCGTCGCCCTGGTGGTGAGTTCCGTCGCCCTGGTGGTGAGCCCGTCGCCCTGGTGGTGAGCCCCGTCGCCCTGGTGGTGAGTTCCGTCGCCCTGGTGGTGAGTTCCGTCGCCCTGGTGGTGAGTTCCGTCGCCCTGGTGGTGAGTTCCGTCGCCCTGGTGGTGAGTTCCGTCGCCCTGGTGGTGAGTTCCGTCGCCCTGGTGGTGAGTTCCGTCGCCCTGGTGGTGAGTTCCGTCGCCCTGGTGGTGAGTTCCGTCGCCCTGGTGGTGAGTTCCGTCGCCCTGGTGGTGAGTTCCGTCGCCCTGGTGGTGAGTTCCGTCGCCCTGGTGGTGAGTTCCGTCGCCCTGGTGGTGAGTTCCGTCGCCCTGGTGGTGAGTTCCGTCGCCCTGGTGGTGAGTTCCGTCGCCCTGGTGGTGAGTTCCGTCGCCCTGGTGGTGAGCCCGTCGCCCTGGTGGTGAGTTCCGTCGCCCTGGTGGTGAGTTCCGTCGCCCTGGTGGTGAGTTCCGTCGCCCTGGTGGTGAGTTCTGTCGCCCTGGTGGTGAGCCCCGTCGCCCTGGTGGTGAGTTCCGTCGCCCTGGTGGTGAGTTCCGTCGCCCTGGTGGTGAGTTCCGTCGCCCTGGTGGTGAGTTCTGTCGCTCTGGTGGTGAGTTCTGTCGCCCTGGTTGGTGAGGTCCGTCGCCCTGGTTGGTGAGCTCCATCGCCCTGGTTGGTGAGCCCCGTCGCCCTGGTTAGTGAGCCCCGTCGCCTGGTTAGTGAGCCCCGTCGCCCTGGTTGGTGAGCCCCGTCGCCCTGGTTGGTGAGCTCCATCGCCCTGGTTAGTGAGCCCCGTCGCTCTGGTTAGTGAGCCCCGTCGCCCTGGTTAGTGAGCCCCGTCGCCCGTCGATTCACATACATTTTAATCCCATTATGATCCAATTTCCTTGCCTCGTTCTCCTGCTGCTGGAAATAACCCATGCGCTTTGAATTATGTGTATCATTAGAATCAGTTCGTTTAATCACATTACGATAGATAAGCTTATGTTGCACCCGAGAGGCTAAGGGTAACGAGCTCATAAATCATGATAAGGATTCGATTTTCTGTCACTAGGAGGCGTGGTTATTTCATCTCATTTACCGGAGTATTGCAGAATCCCTTGACAAGTGCCATTTTTATCCATAGTTCGATTCCCCTCAATGCTGTAGGCTCAACTGTCATTGATCAACCCGTCCTCACACTAGGCTGTTTAAAGCAGCTAACGTCCTCCTCAGATGCATTCATCACTTTTAACATACTGTGTAATAAAAATTGGTTTGTTCTCGTATATAAATTTATATTATATATTAAAATTCTATGTATAGAAGGAAGAGTGATAATTATTAAATGTTTACAATTATTATTATAATAATTATCATAATAATAATTGTTGTATTTAATAATTATCACTCTTCCTTCTACTTGGTCTTGAAGGAGGGCGGCCTCGGGTGAAGGGGGGCTGTGACGATCCTTGTCTGGAACCCGTAGGTGCGGGACCGGGACGTCCACCTCCCGAGGGCCGTGCGGCCCAGGCTCTGCTTCAGGAGGCTGGGGTCGTTCATACCCTCGATGGGGTGGTTCTTCTCCGGCCCTAACCACGGCGGTCTCCGGGGATGGAGGTCCCTGTGCCCTTCTTCACCACCTTCGAGGTCAACCCCGGAACTCACAGTTCCTGCGACGGCGCTGGAACCAATCGTATTGGCGTATGCCTTTCCATTGGAGACTTTCAGCGCCGTGGAGAGGGGGGACCTGCTGCCTGGGTAACAGCTTCTCCCCCGAATCAACCTACCCAGGCTTTGCGCCTTGGTGAGGCCACTCCAGACCGACAACCGGAGCGCAACTCCATAGTCTCCTGAGACTGATGGATGCCTACTACTATGTATAGTTAAGCGCAGGTTAGGTTAGGTGTTCAGGTTCCGTTTGGCGATTATTTCTATTTAAATTACGTGAGTGAAGCATTTATAGAATTGTAGTTCGAACAGGGGACGTGAGAAAAGCACTTGATCTGGAAGTGTTGGGACATCATCAGCTGCCAGTCGTGTGTAAACCACTGTTCGCTCATAAACAGGGGGGTTTGGCGGCTGGATTAACGAACTTGGTTCTTTATATGCGAGGACGGGCTGCTTTGATATATTTGCCATTGATTATTGCTGCCGATAGCATTGAAACAGTCGAAAATTATTTCGTAAATGTCCATACCTTTAACGTCCGCTTCTAACTAGAGTCGTGTGTGTGTGTACTCACCTAGTTGTGCTTGCGGGGGTTGAGCTCTAATTTTTTGATCCCGCCTCTCGACTGTCAATCAACTGATAAACAGGTTCCCGAGCCTATTGGGCTCTATCATATCTACACTTGAAACTGTGTATGGAGTCAGCCTCCACCACATCACTTTCCAAAGCATTCCATTTGTCAATTATTTTGACACTAAAATAATTCTTTCTAGTATATCTATGGCGCATTTGGGCACTCAATTTCTACCTGTGTCCCCAAGTGCGTGTGCCCCTTGTGTTAAATAATCTATCTTTATCTACCCTAGCAATTCCCTTGAGAAACTTGTATGTTGTGAGCATGTCCCCGTGTGTGTGTGTAAGGACCTTATTATATAGACATCAGCATGACATCGTTTCCTCCTTGCGTTAGGTACGCGACGCATCTGCCCTACGGGATTGGGGTGCAAGTCAGAGAGAGACCCATCTGTCCAATGCAAATTGGGTCGATCCATTCTTTAGGTAATGCTGTTCCTAAACTAATCTCGTTCTTCGACATGCACTGAAATATTCTTCTCCGGAATATTTTCACAATTTCATTGTTACTTTAAACCCAGACTTTGAATTTCATCACACGGATGATCTGACAGTTTAAATAAATTAATGGAAAACTATGGTGAAGGTGACAATTGTTCACAAGGCCACTTTCTAAGTAACTTTCACCTTCAAAATAATATTTTGAAGGTGAACCCTGGGTTGTATAAAATTGATCCATGTTTCAAATTTATCCAAGGATTCAAAGACAGCTTCTAAGATTAATGATGCTGTCAAAGTTGATCCTGGACGTTGAAGTTCATCCTCGAAGCGTGGCCAGATGTTATTAATATTTTGACAAGGGTGTCGTTGTTTAATTGTTTGGTAATTTGCAGCCCATAATTTTAATTGGGTCATTTAATTTACAATTAAAAAAATGGTAATTATAAATATAACATTCACTTTCTCATTTATTTCAGAAATGTTGTTATGTTTCATAGCAAATAATTATATAATATAGGTTATTTTGCTTGGCTTATTTGCTATTGAACGAAAAAAAGGCTCCACAAGTGAAATAAAAAATGAATGATTTGCTGCATCAGGGGATAAAATATTTAATGACACTTAAGATAGATCGAGCGAGTAGTTATATATATCAATGATGCTAGGATAACAATTTTCATGTCAAATATCCCATCCAAAACGTATGAAAATAAAAGAGAATACGTTTCGGTCTGTGCTAGACCATTATCAAATCGAAACAGAAGGAAGATAGGGATGCAATCACGAAATGAGGTGAAAGGAGATGAATGCGTAAGAAGATAAAGGAAGCATGAACACCGAGATATGCAGAGCTTCCTACGAGATGAATGGAAAACTAATCAGATCAAAGAAGGGAAGAGAAGTAAATGCAAATTTTAAATAAAATAAAACTTCAAATAAAACAGAGAACTAAACAAGACACACTGAGAGATAGGGACAGAAGACATAGTTAAAAACAAACACAGAATAACAGAGAGATAAGTTCACACTTGCTAAGAAGATTGGAATTTTTAACTATGTATTGAGAAAAAGCAGAGAGCCAACACCAGCCAAGTTAAGACTAAGGGTCCATGTTCTGCTTCTTTTCAAGTACGTGCAGTTTGCATAAAGGTTTTCTCCTCACGGGGATAGAGGAGAAAACCTTCCGAGTACCTCGTCTCCCAAAGCTATCCCAACATTGGGGAAGTATTGGGTGGTGTTGATGGGGGATGGAGGAGAAAACCCCCTCCCATTACCTCGTCTCCCAATGCTATCCCAGCACGAAGGGTGGTGTTGGGAGGCGCGCAGTGATGTATCTACTTTTACTGTTTGATTAGGCGCGAGAGTTGTTGCCAGTTTGTTGTTCTTGTCGACGAAATTTGAGTTAGTTGTCGTCAGGTCATCAATGACGACTTGACGCATGATGGTAAGGGCTGAATGTTGGTCACTAGCATTACGATAATTGGAGTCACTGGCATGATAGAAAAGTTTTATATTGACTCATTATTGCGATACGGAATGCTTAATTATATTAAGAGCAAATCCGTATTGTTGCAAAACACAGCTTTAACTTGCAACAGTAAATGTATGTAAACTACAGAATTAACAGAAAACTGCATATCAATACAACAAAGTTAATAATAATATTGTGCCTCTCCAAGATTCATTTTTTAAATATATTTAAGAGAATCAGCTTTCAAATTCAGGAAAGTTTTAATGATAAAATAATTGCAAAGAACGTAACAAAATTATGTAACTTGTATTAACCTTAATTAAAATGCATATATGAAAAATATTTCACATGTAAAAATAATTATCACAAAGTAGCCATGTTAATTTTAATGTTATTAAAAATATATAAATTATGCTGAGATAAATTATTTAACTATATACAACCGTAAATATATACAAACGTCGTATTAGTTTTAGTTATATATAATACTTCATGGGGTACCCACCTGGGTCGACTCCTAAAGTTCGCACCATTTGAGTGTTGGGAGCCAGGCTGTGACAGTCCATTCTCATATTGTCTACTGAAGTCTCAAAAAAATCACAGAGAGTTTGTCCAGCGAGTTCAGGAGCTTGTTCTTGGATTATATGTCCTCCAAGAAGGGATTATAGTTCCCTTCTTGGAGGACATTAAAGAATAAAGGAGCAAAGAGAGGCTAATTCCTTAACACCTCAAGGTGCAAAATAGTATCCTCAAACCCAAACTTCATAGAGTAAAATTCGTCTTGGCTCTTGTTCATATAATCAAGCCCACAGACAGCACTCTTCTTGGGCTCCTCTCGGGACTAACGCCACTGATGAGTTCCTTCGAAAGATAATCATGGACCGCAAGAGGATAGAATATTGTTCCTTTAAGTCAATAAATTCATCAAAGTCATGACGAAATTTAACTTACGAAATATTGATGAGGCAATATGAAAATGTTCTCATCACGTGACAGTAAAGAACAGCTAGAACAAAGATTTCAGGATATACAGAGTAGTAAATTATGCGCTTATGCTGCAATTCAAGCCGTATATTCTGATATTTTAATTGTTGCAGTCATGGAAAGGTGCAACTTCTGAAGTAATTTATTCAACTTTGTCGCATTGCTTCTGTGTGCTTGAATGTTCGCTTTTATGTTTTTACTCACCTAACTGTGCTTTAAGAGTGAAGTTCGATCCTTTAGGCCAGTCACTTCGGCTGCTTGTCCTTGATAGCATCAGTTCTCGATCAACATATGTTTTCAATCACATTTAAAACATAAATAAGTTCAGTTCGTCTGCCTCCAGTGACAGCCTGCCCCAATTTATCTCTGTTCTCTCATGTAGAGAAAACACCTCACTCAGAGTTGATTTGATTGAAAATTACATCTGCTGTAAGGGATTTACAAGATCCAACCGAGATACTTGGAGCTATACTGAGTATGGAAAAAAAACAGCGAAGAGCCAGTTAAGATTAAGCTTGCGCCGGTTATTGAAAGATGAGCAGAGAATCTGTAGAAACGAGGAACAGAATTAAGGAAAATTTTACCTACTGCATTACCGCAAATTCCATGATTGTTATTTGGAAGGAACAGAGCAAAAATTCAATGTTAAGTCCCATTTTCACTTGACTTTGTTTTCTCTTATCAAGGGGGAAGCCTTAAACACCTTCCAGATCTGATAAAAGCCTTGCAATCCACTTTAAGTGCATCGTGAGTGTATTGTAGAATGAAGTGTATTGCTGGAGAGAATTGAGTTGTGAGTTTAATGCCTGAGCGAAGTGCATGGCTGGAGTGAGTGACGAAACCCAATTAATTCACAAGGCAAATAGACCAAGACTTGAGCGAGAGACCAGAGACCTTGAGCCAGACACCAGAGACTATGAGCCAGAGACCAGAGACTATGAGCCAGAGACCAGAGACTATGAGCCAGAGACCCAGACTATGATTCACAATCAGAGACCAGAGACTATGATTCACAAATCAGAGACCAAAGACTATGGCTCAATGTGAACTAATAACTGACTTTCGTGTTGTGTGAAAAATTTCATAACTATCTATCAGCCTTAAACTTACACGTCTAACTTTTGCGTGTCTCTGGAATCCTTGCTTATTACAGATATCCAGTGGTGTATTGGCTAGAGCTACGGAACTTCCCTTTTGTAGTCCTGTGTTCGAGGCACCATTGATTCAAGTGAATGAAATGTCATTTCTCCCGTTAATCGCGAACATCAACTGTGTACACTCTGACGCTCGAGAACCAACTATGAGAAGAATCAAACTCTCGAAAACATCAACAATGCACTCAGACCACTGAAAACATCAACTTCAAGATCAGACATTCGAGAACATCAACGGTGTACACTCACACACTCGAGAACATCAAACGTGTACCTCACACACTCGAGAACATCAACGTGTACACTCACACACTCGAGAACATCAGCGGTGTACACTCACACACTCTAGAACATCCCTTATGAAAACACTCACGCACTTGGGAACACCAACCACGAGACACCCAGACCCTAAAGCACATCAACTCTACTGACAACATTTCAACAAATAACACAACAATGCATAATTACGAGTCAGGGATCTTTTACAGTGGAGCTGAGTATGAAAGAGACGGATCCATGTCCCCCAACGCAAGACACAAACAAATTAATTAAAACAAAAAGAGACAGATAGACAATTTGAAAATATGTATGAGCTTTTTGTCTTTCCTAGACTGAAATATATAAATCATATACACTTTACAACGAATAAGAGAGTTAATCAATGTATTTTAAAAAGTTAGGAATAAACACAGTAGATTTCTTCAAGACGGCGCATGGTCACAAATTTTGCCTACAAGCCGCAGCTGCTGTAGTGAATTTTCCTTTACTTACTTGAGGCCGCGTATGAGGCCTCCAGTGTCTCGCATTTCACACTGTCCCTCGCTCCTACTCTAGTCTCNGAAAACACTTTACACTCGAATCACAACTAATAACCTGTGTACTTTTATCGAACAGTGCTTGTTCACGTCTTCTGCTTGAATAGCACCCTCTAAATGCTTCATCCCCTTACTGCTAATACCAGTAATTGCCAATTGAACCTAACCACCTAAGTTAAGCCTAACTATTCATCACATTCTAGCATTTAATGTGAATAAAGTTTGAGAAAATGATTTTTTTTTCAATACGCAGTTCGTTAAAACTAATAACTTGACAATGGTCACTTGGTGTGGCACTAAGAAGCCATTCCAACTATAGCATTGATAGGTAACATGTACCCATTACCTTCGTAATGGGTAGTACATTTGTAATACGTACATTTGTAGAGAAATGTACTACCCATTAAGTACAAGGGTAGTACAAATAAGTACATGGATAAATGTGCGTAAGTACATTTGTAGAGAAATTATCACACACACACATACACACACTGGTAGTATACACACACACACACATATATACACACACGCGGTGGGTCTGGTAGCTGAGTGGACAGAGCGCGGGACTCATAATCCTGTGGACCGGGTTCGATTCTCGGCGCCGGCTGAGACAAATGGGCACAGTTTTTTTTTAACCCTGATGCCCCTGTGACCTAGCCTGTGCTTGCCTGCAAGCACATCTAGGTGTGTACATCTAGGTGAATACATACACAACAACTGCCTTTCATAAGAATAAAACTGTTTACAAATTACTTTAGTATCGAAAAAAATGGGAGAAACGTGTATTTGAAATTATGTTTATTAAAACACAATATTTACATAATCTACATATTACTAATTATATTCTATAACAGAGCACAGTTTGACAGTTCTGAATGAAATTTAATTAATTAGTCACACTGTTATGACAAGAGGCAGAACAATTAGCCTACGAACGATATACATTATATATATATATATATATATATATATATATATATATATATATATATATTATATATATATATATATATATATATATATATATATATATATATATATATATATATATATATATATATATATATATATATATATCAACCACACTGCTAGAATGAAGCACTGATCATCCACTCTGCTAGAGTCGACTGACAACATCAACACTCCTGGATTCTCGTGACATCATTCACACAGCTAGAGTCGAGTGACATCCTCCTCATTGCTAGAGTCGAGTACTGATAAAACTCACTGCTAGAGTTAAGTGATCATAATCCTCACTATTAGAGTCGAATATTGATCGTCCACATTTGGGTATTGATCATTTACAGCCTTCTTGCTCACTTCATAATTATTTATCTTAATTGTGGCTATGATAATGGCCGCAATAATGACCTACATCACATCACACGGCAGGTCGTTCGTAGCGTCTGTCTATTTTCCCATTAGTTATGTCCGAATTGACCTCGAATGACGTCTTTTGACCTTCGAAGTGTCTCTTCAATTACCTCCTCTCTTGCAGTTATGTGTAAATTATAATTACAAGTGACCTTTCTAATCTTTTGCTGCAAAATTTGTGTTCTATTTGCGCCTAAATATGGGGAAAAAACAAGAATGTTTTTACTCACGTAGTCGTTCTAGGTATCCTTTAACGATCAAGCAGGCTGTGTCTACTTGCAGACTGCAGGCTAAAATAGCCATTTACGGAACCTAATCTGATCCGACATTTGCAAAGGAAGAAGCGAAGATGCCTCCCTCTTGGTCCCCTTTGCATTTGCTACATAAATATTTGTATCTTTTCTGGTAGAAAGTTTAAGCATTATATGTACCTCGTATGTTGAAAGTGCCTTCCACATGTGTTGAAGGCGCCTCCTAATTTTCAAGTGGGATTCATCCAACTCCAACTGTTGCTCATATAATAAATTTGGATTTAATGTACGGACAAGAGACCCCCGACTCGCAAGTATTACCCCATGTATAATGTATGAGACGTCGCTCTCGTTTACAATCAAGAGAATGCACTCTGCTTATTTGAATGCAGGCTCAGTAGTGGAGATCCTGTGCTTCCACCCAGCTCGCCTCGCAAGCCAGAAGGACCCGGGTTTGAGCCTTCGGGGTGGAATGGGCTATTATGAACCCATTTCTCGGGCTATGTCAGCCCGTCCTCATCAACAAAGGGCAAATGCTCGTCAATCCAGCCGCCAAACCCCATGTTTATGAATTAAAAACGATTTACACATGACTCACAACTGATGGCGTTCGAACATTTCGCGAACAGCGTCCTTAGACCAAGTCAGTTCCATCCAGCTGTCGATCCGCAAAACGGATTCATAAATTTTAACATGTCGTTTAATCAAAACAGGAATTTTCTCAAATATAAAATAATATTATTGTATATTACCATATTGTAAATAGTTAGGCACTGGTTAGGTTAGGTATTTAGGTTCTGTTGGCTATTATTTGTATTTGTAGTATGCGGGTGTGTTGTACTGTGTTGCACAACCGAGTGACGCTGCCACATAGCGAATCAGCCAAATCCCGTAAGTACAGAGAACTGGATCACCACTACAATTTTGTCCCCATTGCTTATGAGACACTCGGCGAAGGGGTAAGAGTGACATCTGTTTTTTGAAGGAACTGGGTTCTAGGCTAATTGAAACAACAAGAGACCCTAGAGCTGCTAGCTTCATTTTCCAGCGCTTCAGCGTGGCAATACAGAGGGAAATGCACACTGCATTCAGGGTTCCTGCCCGCCATCTGAGGAGCTGGAGGAACTCGACAACTTATGATAATCATCTTTGTACCCTATATGTAACTCCTTTTTTCGTTACAAAGTATATATATATATATATATATATATATATATATATATATATATATATATATATACGGCCAGTTATGTCGTACTCATAATATACAGTATACGTGAAAAGTCATACATGCTGTACCTGTAAATGTAGTCACATATGTAATAATTGTATACGAATGGTCGTGTGTGTGTGTATGTGTGTGTGTGTGTGTGTGTGTGTGTGTGTGTGTGTGTGTGTGTGTGTGCGTGCGTGCGTGTGTGTGTGTGTGTGTGTGTGTGTGTGTGTGTGTGTGTGTGTGTGTATGTGTGTGTGTGTGTGTGTGTGTGTGTGTGTGTGTGTGTGTGTGTGTGTGTGCGTGTGTGTGTGTGTGTGTGTGTGTGTGTGTGTGTGTGTGTGTGTGTGGTGTGTGTGTGTGTGTGTGTGTGTGTGTGTTCTCCAAATATTTTAACACCTGAAAATGAATACAATTGGATAACAAATTAGGCTATTAATGATTTTTTATTTTGTGAAACAACTAATAACAAACTTTAAAAGTTGCGCAAGGTGATTAGCGCCGTGAGTTGTTAATTAATGTTATACACATTTCTCTAACTACTTGCACACACCAATTAACTTTCACGATGCAAAACGATTCATTCATCAATTAGGCATAAACGGATTAAATGGTTTATGTAGTGAATTAATTGGATTGTTTATGTACTAATTAACTTAATTACACTATAGAGTAATTTGTTCATTAAGAAATCCTCTAACTGCGAGATTAATTAGCTTATTAAATATAATTCTGCACGATGGTGTAACGAAAGAATCTGAGAACAGCGCCCCTCTGAGCGAACGAAATAATATGAAAGTGACGTCCCCTGAGCGATAAATTGAGCCGTTTATTTACCAACAGAAATGCACATATATGTTTTTTCGTATAATTAGTTGCTAACTTTTTTTTATTACATAGAACATGAAAACTTATTATCCAAATTTGCATTACTAAAAGTACCTGATAATGCTATGTATTTTTTAAATAATTTTATTTAACCTGATTAGAGATTTGTTTTAAACATGTTAAATGATTTGTGAGATTTACTTTTTAACTTTAAATAATTTACAAATATCGAGTAATAATATAGTTAAAATATATTTTAAATATTAATTACAAATATTAAAAAAATACTTTAAATACCGAGTAATATAAAAAATGAATCTCACTTTAATCAGTTAACATTATGAGAGGTACACACATGCTCCAAGTCTTAATAATATGTATAAGCTTTAGGGTGAGCGATATGCCCGAAACGCTATGCGTACTAGTGGCTTTAGGTATTGTATGTACTATCTCTATCTTTAAATCCATCATTATGTATGTAACTCAATGGATGTATGAATCTAAATCTGATATGTATAGGCAGCAGCAGTTGTAATGCGTCTGGGCTTGCGTCTTTCGATAATATAATGAACACCTTTGATGGTCATGCAGAAACGAGGAGACAGCACTTGAACATACCTCCATATGATCAAAAAAGTACCTGTAATGCAGGTCAGGGAGAAAACGCAGTTGACACACCGTGTCAGGATGACAACAAATGACACACACCTGTTTCAGAGACACAAATGTAAACAACTGTCATTGAATCGACACAATTTACACACTTGTGCAGCACCACACACTACACAACGCTTAGTTTCATAACCCATTTACACATCGTCAATTAGGAAACCCCCATTTCAAATTCAAGTGAATTTAACATTCGATCTCTACCTGTGAGTTAAGACACATCACTTCACATGCTTGTTGCACATAGACACAACATAAACGTACACTTTAGAGCACCCGGGCCTACTTCAACCATGTAGCTAATTAGTTGCCTTCAAGAAGAACTTAATTTACAAAACAGTGTTGCGTCCTTTAGCTTCCCAAGAGAGACCAAACTCCGACGATTTCTGGGAGTTGAATGGATTATTATGTTCATAAGAGCCAATCCCTGGCTCAGTGTGTGAACTGGGCTCCTCTCTGACTGGCGTCATTGGCCTCATCTTGTATATTTTAAACAATCACATTAAATTATGTTACCAGTTCTGCTGGCAATGACAGTCAAATGACTCCACACTCCACTCCATCCTTGCAATCAATATAACGTCTCCATCTGGTTCAGTGTTATTTAGATCTAGCTAAAAAAAATACAATTTATACTGTTATATTCGATATATTTTCAAGATACAAAAACGAAGCTTTAATGAAATTTCAGAATTAAATATTGTTTTCTTAACCATATTACAATAAATACTACACTGGTATTGAATATTACTATCGTCAAATGGGCTTAAGAAAGGCGATAACTAATGCTTGGAGTAATTCCAATTAAAAGTTGATTTTTTTATTAATGAGAGTTTTTTCTGTCGCGCTTTCACCCTGAGGCAGGGTTGCTCCTTCACCACCTGCCTTGTCCAGTCGGCTCCGGTTCCTCGTACCTTCATGGCACTCCCCCACACTGAATTCTTGTCATCTCCCTCTATCTTCTCTTCCTATATTCTCCCCTGCTTCTCCTCTTTCTGCCCCTATCCATCCGTTATTTATTCTTTTATATTCCTGTTCTGCCCTGCTCCTATAATTCTCTGCCCTCTCACTTTCCTGTCCCTATCTTTCCGCGTCTCTTTTCTTCCTCGTTCCTATCCTATCCTACCCCCTATTATTTCCTGCTCCTATATTTTCCTGGCCCTATGCTTCTCTACCTTTTTTTCGTCTGTCTCTCTCTCCTGCCACGTATCTACCTGCATGAGTTTATTGGTGATTTGCTTCATTAAAAGTATTCCTTAAAGAAAGTAAACCAACATAAAATGAAAAATTATTCCAATCATTTCAAATCCTAAGACATCATAATTCTTCTGTTTTATTAAAGAGAATTGCAAGAGCAATACCTTTATCTTTTCTTAACTTATCCCTCCCTACTTCTCTACTCCCCTTATCTATCGTTCTTCGGGTCTTCTCACACTGCCTACTACCATCCACCTCCCTCGAATCCCACAGTTCCTTCTCCTCTTTCCCTCTCTCTCTCTCTCTCTCTCAGTGTCGCTCAAGCACGCACTCTCACCATCCTTATCGCCCGCCTGACGATGCAGTTTCCCTTTGTTCCACTTCAGCGGTCATGACCCAGCGTAGTGCAGTAGGTGGGCCTCAACCCCCACTTCCTTTCCCTTCCCCCTTTCCCAACCCCCATTCCCCCCTCCTCCCCACCCCATCATCAAGCAGGATCCTCAGCCTTCGTCTCGCTCAGTTGCTTATCACCTGGGAGGATGCCCCTCTCCTCTTTAGCGTTTCTTCATTAAATCTTTGTCTTTCTGTCGACCGACACTCACCAACTCCACGAAGTGCCCTTCTCTGCCTTTTCATGTCATCCTTCTTTATTCCTGTGGTTTGGTCTATATTTTATGCGTTCTATTTTCATCATTCCTGTCTGTCTATAATGGTATTCAACTAGTTTTTTTTTCAAAATGGCAGGTAAATTTGCTTATTAACCCCAAGCTTTATTTCTATATTCTATGCAGCAACCATTCAACAGACCATATATATTTCTCATCGCAGCTACTGAATTTATTTTTGAGTTACTTTTCTCATTTGTTATGATTATAGCGATGAGAGAGAACGCGACATCTCCGCTGCGTCATTTTTTAACGGCGGCCTCGTTCCCAGCAAGATTTTTTTTACAAGAATAAAAACTTATTAGTTTTATGCAATTATAGAGGATAGGATGGCGAGACAAAAAACGTAAATACTTTAGGTTAGTTATAAGAGGATGAGAAAAGGGGGGTTCCCCCCCCCCGTTCCCCCACTGCACCCTTGAAAAATATATATAATTACAAAGCATTAATTACTCTTACAAAGTTAGGATAAACAAAGAGGAAATTGCAGGAAAATTAATAAATATAAAATGCCTGAATAAACCCCCAGAGGCTGATAGGCCTTAAGCCCAACTCCGAACTAACTCATATAGAAAATCACGAGAGATCCTTTAAGCACATAAATACATAACTTGAGCTTGCTTGACTTAGAAAGACTTGCTTGACATTGAAAGCTCATTTTATCTATAACAAATACATTTCATATTTATGTAACGTAACAACACCATGTATCAAGTAAAAACACAAAATATATAAAGTTTAGATACACATATCTTATATTCAGAAAATAACATTATAATGCAAGTATAGCACATTTTAATATTAAAATAACTCATAGTATCAACACTACCCCAAGATTTCCATAATATTTGTTGTTTTTTAATATTCAATCGTTTGTTCGATGAAGTTTGGGCCTGGCTCGCTTCCCTGGTGTTGTTTTGTATACCTGGATTTTGCCAGTACCTGTTCACACCTACCTGCATGAGTTTATTGGTGATTTGCTTCATTAAAAGTATTCCTTAAAGAAAGTAAACCAACATAAAATGAAAAATTATTCCAATCATTTCAAATCCTAAGACATCATAATTCATCTGTTTTATTAAAGAGAATTGCAAGAGCATAGAACGTCGCAAAACTGCAGGAAGTCTATTGCCCATGCAAGGTAGATATTTCCCCATGCAAGGTAGATATTGCCCATGCAAGGTAGATATTGTCCATGCAAGGAAGATATAATTTTTCTCCGAGACAGATTTATTCACATAAATGTTTACTCCTGTGCTTGAAACCATTCTAACGATTTGAAGGCTATTATATTATTCGGGTATTTTATATAAATATAGAATATTCCTAAATAAGTATTTACGTAGATATTTTTTCTTAATGTAAACTTTATCCATTTTTATCGTTGTTTCAAGTTTTATTTTCTTGATTATTGCACCATTTGTTATACACTTTTTATAGATTTGTTTTTTGAATTATGTCCTTCCCTGCTCTTTGTCTTTCAAGAGAATGTAAATTGTGCAGTCTTAATGTATCTTCATAAGGGAGGCTTATATTTCCATGGATTAAATTTATTATCCTGCCCTGTGCATGCTCAGTGGATTTATGTACATTGTATAATGAACAAAAAACCTTGTACAGTGACTGAAACTTAACTTCATAATCTGAATAGGTCCAAACAAGGGCAAAGCTGGAGAATGACGTTATATATGGCATTGCTTAAGCTACGAGATAGAACATTAAATATTGATTTTATGGCACAAATCCCGACTTACTCGTGACTTCCCTTCGTCAGCTGAGATTTGCTAGTTTCGACTTTGTCCATCATATACCTTGCAATATTATTATGTATTTACTGAGCCAGACGTGTGTCAGCAATACACTGAATCTGCCAATCTTCCAATTTTGTCGTAATCTTCACTGTCAGGGAAACAACTAAGGATGTTTGCTATAAAGAGAGAGTATCCGTGTTATTGTATAAGTGTAACACATCACAATATACAATATAACTAATATAATGTAATAACTATATACAATGTAACTATATAACATGTACTATATATAATTATGTAGTTACATCTTTGTTCAATGTTTTCGTTATGTTTAGAGCATGGGAATCCAACCACTCATCCTGGTCGTTCAGCACAACTCTTGCTTTCCCGCAGGTCGACGTTCGATTCCCGACGTTTCAAGTGAATTTATTCTCTACGTTTCATTCCTTGTCCTCATAGCCCTTCTAAGTGCTATACAGCCGTAATTGCTTAGCGCTTTCTGTGGCAGTATTCTAAATCTTAGTGCATACGATGAGGTTTGAAGACATGGAGAACAAAACTACTCATCAGAAGATGAAGAGACGACGACGTTTCGGTCCGT
>WNGS01000337.1:12616908-12662360 GCA_020271785.1 Procambarus virginalis | reverse complement strand
ACCTTCTCTCTTCTGTCACGCTACTTGATAATGGTCCAGGTTCATTCGCATATTAGTCCTGGGGACCATTCAGGCTTGTTCGCATTTGTGTTCCTCACGTGTGCCCCAAAGAATGAGGTGATTTGTAAAATGCTATGCCCAAGATAACCATCCGAGTGCCGCGGTGAGGTGGTTCAAATAGCTTCGGCTATCACCTCATTTTGTCCGGTCGTGATGGTCAAGTGGTTTAAGGCGTCTTGTACATACCAGTTGCGTTGCTCCTGGGAGTATGGTTTCGAGTCACTTCTGGGGTGTGAGTTTCATTCGCATATAGTCCTGGGGACCATTCAGGCTTGTTCGCATTTGTGTTCCTCACGTGTGCCCCAAAGAATGAGGTGATTTGGTAAAATGCTATGCCCAAGATAACCATCCGAGTGCCGGCGGTGAGGTGGTTCAAATAGCTTCGGCTATCACCTCATTTTGTCCGTCGTGATGGTCAAGTGGTTTAAGGCGTCTTGTACATACCAGTTGCGTTGCTCCTGGGATGATGGTTTCGAGTCACTTCTGGGGTGTGAGTTTTCATTCGCATATAGTCCTGGGACCATTCAGGCTTGTTCGCATTTGTGTTCCTCACGTGTGCCCCAAAGAATGAGGTGATTTGGTAAAATGCTATGCCCAAGATAACCATCCGAGTGCCGGCGGTGAGGTGGTTCAAATAGCTTCGGCTATCACCTCATTTGTCCGGTCGTGATGGTCAAGTGGTTTAAGGCGTCTTGTACATACCAGTTGCGTTGCTCCTGGGAGTATGGGTTCGAGTCACTTCTGGGGTGTGAGTTTTCATTCGCATATAGTCCTGGGGACCATTCAGGCTTGTTCGCATTTGTGTTCCTCACGTGTGCCCCAAAGAATGAGGTGATTTGGTAAAATGCTATGCCCAAGATAACATCGAGTGCCGGCGGTGAGGTGGTTCAAATAGCTTCGGCTATCACCTCATTTGTCCGGTCGTGATGGTCAAGTGGTTTAAGGCGTCTTGTACATACCAGTTGCGTTGCTCCTGGGAGTATGGGTTCGAGTCACTTCTGGGGTGTGAGTTTTCATTCTATATATATATATATATATATATATATATTCTATATATATATATATATATATATATATATTATTCTATATATATATATATATATATATATATATCTGGCTCTTGAAACAAGCGAGCATTGTATGGCTGCGAAGCAAGTGTATGGATAAGAGATATGTGTAAGTCATTATTCTTTGGTGACAGATGTGCTGTATACTTTACTGATCGTAATATCGTGTTTAGCTTTATTACCTTAACATACTTGTACCATTTGTCTTTCAGTTTTGTACCATGACTATCACCCAAACAACTTTCTGCCTAAATATTTTTGTCCTTGAATACATGTGGCTTTTGTTGCACAGGTTCCTTCAGATGTGCCTTTGTCAAGTCTTGAGGTGCAGAATCTCATTACCTGTATTCATAGCTCCTCTCTCAATGTGACATCATGTCCTAATAAATATCTGGCTCCTGTAGAACTCCATTTCCTAAAAGCACAAATCATTTTGAGATAAAATGTGTCTTTAATTGTTCCGTCGTTACAGGTCTTCTGGCAGGGGAAAAATTCTTCCCCACCAACAGCCCTAATTTGAGTCTGTCGCGGGGAAAAGCAAGGGGCAGATGAATGACAGTGCCACGGATTACCTCGATAACGACTATCACAACCACCACTACCACCACTCTCACCACCAGCATTTCAACCACCATCAACACCACATTCACCTTCACTACCTCTCCCACCATTCCAAAACTACCTCCAGAGGCACACATGAACAGCTTAAAATCAGCAGCATAGTGGACGCTGGTAAACGTTACTTTAGAAACTTAAACCTTCGTTTTGAAACCAATAGCTCTTTCTCAGCAATCTACCCAGCCTTTCTTACACCAGTACTGGCATATGACGCACCTGCCTGGATCCCACGTTTTATGAATCATAAAACCAAAATTTATTAGGCTCAATGTTTTGCAACAAGAAAAATTACTGCCTACAAATGTTTAGCTGAATAACAATTATGTTGCAGACGATGAGACACAATACCGTGGCTGAAGATATGATGACCAACTCACACACCACAAGATGAGGGGACGACGACGTTTCGGTCCGTCGTGGACCATTATCAGGTCACATACTACCTGGTAATGGACGGACCGAAACGTCGTCGCTTCACAATCTACTAATGTGCGGGTTGGTCACAATAGCATCACTCTTCCGAAGTTCAGTTTCTTTCTTATAGCAACACATTTATTTTCAACACAATTTCCACGAAGATAGCCATCGTATATACTAAATTTGGAAATGGTCATGGATTTTAGGTCTGAATGTGGGGTGTACTTAATAGAAGGGACAAGCCGTAAGCAGATTACAGCAGCTCACGTGAGGTGATGCAAGAGCCACAAGCCTTTGTGGACAGCATCACGCTCCCTCCATTGTTACGTCGCTATCAGGGATGTTTTAACGTTTACATAATGCGTTTTACAGTCGGGAAGGTTTGGCTATGCGCACGTTATCATACACGCACGGTTACAGCTTTTCCGCCATTAACATAAACGCAGGAATACATACGCATTTGTTTTACCACGCGCGCACGATTGCATACTCCTTTGTATTATCACTCACGCACACATACATACGCATTTTATATTACAACACACACACGAATACATGCACATTTGTATTACCACGCATGCACAAATACATACAACTGCTCAGGAATCTGTACACCAGTTGATTGACAGTTGAGAGGCGGGACCAAAGAGCAGAGCTTAGCCCCCGCAATCACAACTAGGTGAACACAGGCGGACTGCATATTCCATACAAAATTATAGAAATGTAATTTAAAAACAGGCTGCATTTCCGGTAATAAAGTACTCGCCCTCGGTGAATAAAGCATTTTTAAAGTCGTACCAGTAGCGCCACAGAGCTGCTTTATTGATGGTCATAACATTATTTAAGTAGCATTTATTGCTTTCAGTATTTATATTATCAAACATTCCCTCATTCTATAACATTATTAGAGTTATATCTGGTTTAGTATACAAAAATATTTAATTTATAGAAATGAGAATAAATGGGAATTAATTTAAATTTTATTCCGAATGTTTAAGAGGTAACCAAGGAAGTGTCCTTCAAGACAGGCCCTTAAGAAGGTCAAGATAGTTGAAATATACAAGCAGAAGGTATAATCAACACTTCACTGCATCACTTGATATAACAACGTCAATTACCATCCACAACAGCCCTACAAATCCACTCGTGGGCAACTGTGGCAAATTTCTTTTATTTCCCCTAAAACGGGCTAAAAAAATTCTGCCACTCAATGAAATGTTCCCCGCAAACGATGCAATAGATCTCTACCTGTTGCTATTAAACCTCTTTTATGCAGGTGTTTGAATCGTAACCAACACCATATGAATGTTTTTTTCCCCTGCAGATAGCTTTTTTTATATAGGTAATACAGTATTTTCCGCCTTTGTAGCAGGAATTGTTAAAAAATTGTTTTAAGATATTTTATGTAAAGAGAAAACAATTCATCTCCATTTTGACAATACTATTGTCGTGGGCCATTATTGGCGACAAATAACGAAATATTAATAGAATATTTTCGTTACTGACACACTATTTGTTTAATAGATACAGATATTACAATTAACTTTCCTATCTATATTTTAACACTTTTTTTTAAGTTACTCGCGTAGAGTAGTTGATGCATTTATCTATTTTGTTAAATACAGGGTAATTTCACACTACATAAAAGTCTTCATATCCCTCTTTTATATTTTCATGTCATGTATATGAATAATTCTTGAGACGGTAATTAAAGCCTAGAGAATGAAACTATAAATCCTTCAAAAAGTCTCTCTTTGATTGATTTCTCTCTTCAAGACGTATTTTACAGGAATCCATTTTAATATTAATCATCAACATTAAACTCTGGTAAGGAGAAGGGACTAAGCCATTACGACTATAAAGCACTTGCATAGGGGATATGAGGCCAATTATTTAGGATAGGACGGCTGAAAGTAAAGGAACCCACTCACTTGGACGGTTGGTGATTGAACGCCGATCTCCAAGAAGCGAGGTCGTCCTTCTACCGTCCAACCCAAGTGGTTTGGGGATCAAGCACTTTCCATTC
The DNA here is from genome assembly GCA_020271785.1 of Procambarus virginalis. Lineage (NCBI taxonomy): Eukaryota > Metazoa > Arthropoda > Malacostraca > Decapoda > Cambaridae > Procambarus > Procambarus virginalis. The sequence goes on along the minus strand of WNGS01000337.1, from coordinate 12,658,172 downwards.
CATTTCCTCAAAATCGTTTTCTGAATTATAATGCTCGTTAATTGCCTATTCTAATGTGCCTACTCTATCAAGTTCCGTCGCAATATTGACGTACTAAGCTGACACCTCTTTTCTAGCTGAGCTGAGTCGATCTTTCTCTTTTATATTATCTGAGCCACACCAATCATCTACATCGTTACTCGTCAGCCACACCAATCATCCACATTGTTACTCGTTAGCCACACCCCAATCACTTGGGCTGGACGGTAGATTGACGGTGTCGTATCATGCAGGTCGGCATGTACATTTTAAGGGAGTCCACAAACTTTTCGAGTTATTTAAATATATACAAAAATTCTCTTTCAGATATTAACTGAATCCACGTTGGATTCAGCTACAAATTGAATCGTTGGATTCAAAACACTTGGAATATATTTTAAAGATCCAGAAAAGAAATCAAGAATTGTCATATATAAAGTGTCTGACACCATATAAAAAGGAAATGAAAATAATTGAACTACGTCTTCAAACTAAGTATTGATGAAGAAGATTTAAAAAACAATAGATTTTTTGAGAAATCCATTGAGAGTGGAAATCTGTAATTATTAGTATATATGAATGAAACTTGATGAATAAGTACTACCTGAAGATAGCCCATATATGATATATAAAATATTGGTTGATCTTTTACACTCGATATTCCTGAAGATGTCAAAAAACCTACTTCCTAAGATGAACTAAGCCTAACACCTATCACTTAGGAAAGGAAAAATGAAGACCAGAAGTTATCTACACCATGATGAGTTAGATGAATATATTGATCTGGAGTTTGATGAATAGAGGGACAAATAGAGGATATGAGGACAAATAAAGGATAGAGGGGATGGATGGATAGATGTAGTGATGCATTGATGGGTGGGTAAGTAGAAAACAAATGGATGGACAGATATGATTGGGCACATGGGAGATAGAGAGACTCGGACAATGCCGGGTACGTAAACACACACACACACACACACACACACACACACACACACACACACACACACACACACACACACACACACACACACACACACACACACACACACACACACACACACACACACACACACACACACACACACACACACACATGCACCCTAACACAAACACACACTTCATTCCCCCCTCCCACAAGTGCTCGTCACCCTCCTTTCTCAAACACAAACACACGTCCTGCGGGAGACACTGAAGACGCTCGCTTAATCGGAACTGTCAATGGCAGCAGAGAGAAGAGGAGACCAGCTTGATCGTAGCCTCCCAGGGCAGAGAGGAGAGCACACCCGCCTGAGAGAGGAGAGGACTCACTCTTTTTACTTCTCACTCTTCTCTCCTGGTGCCTTGGCAGCCAGGAGAGGAGACACTCTTGATGGCACTTTGTTCTCGAGAAAAGGATGTGACTATAGTGACGGTGTCTTGCATAAGGAGTTTACTGATTTGACAATTGAAATATAATAGACCTTCCTAACTGCTCCCCATCCCTCTCTCTACCTTCCTTATGATGCGGAACTTGAGAGAGTACGTTACTCCCACTGACCTAACACTTCGCATGGAGTTACACTGCTGGCATAAGAACAGAAAAACTTCTGATGTAAGATCGATCCTTAAGATAAAGTTACCTCGCTGACCACAGACCAGTGAGAAAGTTTCCTCATTGACCAGAGGCTTTTCAAGACAGTTGCCCTATAAACCTAAGACTTTCAATTAAGCTGAACTGATCAGAAAATTTCAAGCTCCATCACCATTTGTCACAAGCTCAAACAGTGAGTCACAGACAGAGACAGAGTGGCTAGCGAAGGTCCACATTGGTTAGTGTTAAAATTTAATGTGTTTCTGATACATTAATATGTTCTTCTAAAGGAAATAGAGAAATCACACTCAATGGTTACTATGAAGAAACCATGAAAAACCCTTTTGTTGAAATCATGCCAAATCAGTATTCCGTGGCCCACAACAAGTGGATAACATCCGCGGCGAATGCAAGGTTCGTCAACATTAAAACTGGATTTAGAAATAGAAAAAAGGATTAAATAACACAAAGGAGACTACAAAATTACCTGAATAAACAAAATCTAACGAAGACGTACTGGAGTTTCAAGCAACAGCAGAGGAAAAGTGAATACAAATTAGTATACATGACATAATATATATAACATGTAGGATGTAGGGTGGAAAGGTTGATGTGGCAGGCAGTTGTTTCTTGGACTGTTGATGTGTATGACGAACCTAAGTGTAAGTTAACTGTTGATAATTGGATGAGTGTTTTATGTGTAATGCTTCGAGTTTACCTGGGCTTCCTATACTCGTTAAAAAAGTTGATTATTTAATTGTTGTTGCTTAAGACATCTCATGTCATGATCTGGATAGAGTCTTGATGTTTGTGTATGTATACACAACTAGATCCTCACCAGAGATGTCTTGATAACAACACTGAAGTAATCGAGAGATTTAATATCTAAAACATAAGAGAGACTGTCTGTCTGTCCAAAGTTGGAGACCAAACACTTGGAACCAGTCTCACTCAATTTTGTAGGGGGAATGCTCCGGGGTACGGGACGGACATAGGATGGTCGGGGTAGACCTAAGTTAAATACTTTAAGAAATATAGCCAATAACCCAACACCCACCAAATGATTTTCATGAATTCGGAAATAAAATCGGGGATGTGTTGTCCGTAGAGTGTTGAAATTACTTCCGCTGTTTACTCCTGCATTTTCATGATTTACTTTATATATAAATGGAAATATCTATCTGTTTGAGGTTGAAGGGGAGAGGCGTGGGACAGTGAGAGGGAGCACGGGAGAAAATGGGGGAGATGGGAGGGGGAAAATGAAAAGATTGGAACGGAGCGTGATGATGGAGGAATAGGGGGAAAGTGGGGAGAGGGACAAGAAAGAGGGGGGTGGGAGACACACACTATCCCGGGTACCTTGATGTGCTTACAGGGACGAGCTAGGCCCCTATAAAGCTGACAACTTAGTAATTCATCTCAGTACCTCACATTGAACACCTGTTCGTTTTCTCCGGTAAGTTACCTAGTATCGACGTGGCCGATCCTGATCTGAGACCTGAAACCTCCGCCCCTCTCTCACAAGAGCCCTTAGGACCTTACACGAGCAAGACTTCGCTCACCTGAGGTCTTGAACGACGAGGCTTCGGGATTATGGTCCGCTACACGCTAATTAATGAAGCCTTAGACAGCCCCAGAGAAGGATTTTGATGAATTGAGAAACGCAGAGTCGTGGCTCAGGTGTCTTGAAGTGCTCATTACCGCCAGGCTTTGGAGTTAATTAGGTATGACAGCTAAACTAATTGCCTTACTGCTTGTTTACGGAGGCTGCATCTCACCCTGTTATTCATCATGTAATATTATAGTTTAGAATTATCTTTTTTTTGCGATCACTATTTTGTGTGACACTTTGAAGGATAACAGCTTATGATCAATAAATTTAATTGCTCATGTGTGTCTAACCAGCTTTTTAAAATGTAGTTTTCAATTAAAAAGAGATTGTTTCGTTTAAGCAGCTTAGAATAGAAAAAAATCTATGGGTCATATTTCTAAAAAATCGGATTAGAGAAAATGTAGTGTGGGTGTGACGCTCGAGAACAACACTGCACATGTACAGTATATATGAGCTGTGTGCTGTGAGTACAGGAATATTTGTACTTGTACATAGTAGTAGTAGGCATCCTTCAGTCTCGGAAGACTATGGAGTTGCGCCCTGACAGGGCGCAAAGCCTGGGTAGGTAGATATGGAGGAGAAGCTGTTACCCATGCAGCAGGTCCCCCCTCCCCACGTTGCTGAAATTATCCAATAGGAAGGCAAATGCCTATACACATGTTTCCAGCAACGTCGCAGGAGCTGCCAGAACGAGGTCGACGTCAACAACGAACTGCCTTAGGGGCTCCAACTCCGGATTTTTCCTCGAGGTTGACTCCTGAAGCCTTTCCCAAAAGTGGGGTATGGCCGCAAGGCAATGGAGGTTTAAAATCAGGGTTTTCCTTCCCCTAGAAGGGCTGCCTTCCCAGGCTATCGAGTCCCATCTACCCGGAGCAGCTGGTTTTAAGGCGCCAGAGGCACGCCCTCGCCCCTTCTCCTGTCAGTAAAAGCAGTTCCGCCGGACTTAAAGACTAAGCCACACGTGCAGGCCAGGAGTTGGACTTGGTTGTCAGAGGCTATTTGAGACGCACGCCGTACGAGAGCTGTTTATAGGTAATGGGAGCTCGTCCACCATTACCACCCCCCTGGCTATGACAACCCTTTGGAACCTACTTGTACATAGTACTAATATATATTGTACTATGTCCGAGAACACGATCATAATGAGGGTTGAGTACTCAAATAGTGCTACCACGGAGGTCAGACCTGGGAGTAGCACATGCCCTGGTAGTACCTGGGCATGGGCTACCATGGGAGTCCTTGTGGATATATTACCACGGGGGATTGTTTGAATGTTCTGGTGTTACCATGGGAGTCTGTTTACCTGTGCATGCGTTAAGATGGGAGTCTGTTTACCTATGCGTGCGTTAACATGGGAGTCTGTTTACCTGTGCGTGCGTTAACATGGGAGTCTGTTTACCTGTGCATGCGTTAAGATGGGAGTCTGTTTACCTGTGCGTGCGTTAACATGGGAGTCTGTTTACCTGTGCGTGCGTTAACATGGGAGTCTGTTTACCTGTGCGTGCGTTAACATGGGAGTCTGTTTACCTGTGCGTGCGTTAACATGGGAGTCTGTTTACCTGTGCGTGCGTTAACATGGCAGTCTGTTTACCTGTGCGTGCGTTAACATGGGAGTCTGTTTACCTGTGCAAGCGTTAACATGGGAGTCTGTTTACCTGTGCATGCGTTAAGATGGGAGTCTGTTTACCTGTGCATGCATTAACATGGGAGTCTGTTTACCTGTGCACGCGCTAACATGGGAGTCTGTAAGTCTACTCAGTGGCGTTTCATGGCATTTGTTTGTACTGGAATCTCCTAAACTGGGAGTCTTGTGGGTTAAGGGAGCCTGTTAGTCTCTAAAGTTTCGAAGTCCGGTAACTTGCTAGTCTATTAATCATGAAGTTTGATATATTGTTAATCAGTGACTCTGGGATTCTGGAAGACTGAAGCCTGTCTAGGAGTGTGTAAGTCAGGCAGCCTGTCTAGGAGTGTGTAAGTCAGGCAGCCTGTCTAGGAGAGTGTTAATCAGGCAGCCTGTCTAGGAGTGTGTAAGTCAGGCAGCCTGTCTAGGAGAGTGTTAGTCAGGCAGCCTGTCTAGGAGTGTGTTAATCAGGCAGCCTGTCTAGGAGTGTGTAAGTCAGGCAGCCTGTCTAGGAGTGAAGGTGGTGAAGGGTAAAGAAGGAGCTGAAGAAGATGGAAGCTAAGCACGTTTACTGTGATGGAAAGTCAAGTAGCCCAGAATAATTCATCTAACAGTTGTATCAGAAGTTGGTGTGATTAACGATGATCAGTTATCAGTGTAACTGATATCTGATCATAACTGATGTATCTCACCCATCAAGAACTCACGCACGCACGCACGTACGCACGCAAACCAGTAGATTGACTGTTAAGAAGTGGGACCAAAGAGCCAAAGCTCAACCCCCGCAAGCACAACTAGGTGAGTACAGGGGATCTCGCGGATGAGTTGATAAAGCCTGGGGGTCGTAATTTTAATGGTTCGGGTTCGATTCCCGGCAGAGGCAGAAACAAATGGGCAGAGCTTCTTTCACCCTGATTCACCTGTTCACCTAGCAGTAAATAGGTACCTGGGATTTGAAAGTCACAACGGGCTGCTTCCTGTGTGTGTGTGTGTGAAAACAAAAACATTAGTTAGTAGTTAGCAATAGTTGATTGACAATTGGGAGGCGGGCCGAAAGAGCTAGGCTCACCCCCGCAAGCACAACTAGATGAATACACATACACAAACACACACACACACACATAGCCCACTAGCTGTAAATACACCGCACCTTTCCATACGTTGGATATTGGTTTCATCCAACAAAATCCTTAAATGGAACCGAAAATACATAATGGGACTCATGGGACATTATTCTTTGCACGTCATGGAGGAAGAAACACACTGGGATTGTGTTTACCAGCGTATTGGGACATCCCAGTGGGACTAGCGAGTGTGTGGGGATGATACACCGGGCAATACATGTCGAAGAGAAGGTGGCGAAGCAAGATGGATTCTCACCACCTAAAATTGCTCTCAGGAGGAGGAGGAGCAGAAGCAAATAAGAGAGAAGGAAAGAGGAAGAAGGAAGAGAGATGGAATTGAAGAACTACTAGGGAGAAAGAAGGTAGAAGTGATAAAACGCAAAACAAACAACAACAAAAACGAGAGCGAGAATGAGGAGATACAGATAAATTGAGATCGAGAAAAAGAGAGAGACACCAAGAGACAGAAGAGAAAGAAACTATCAGGAGAAAACGCCAAGCCATTACGACTATATAGCACTTGGAAGATGGTCAGGATAAGAATTTGGGCCGGGACACCGAGAAACAGAGAAAGAGCGAGAGTGAGAGATAAAGATACAGACACCGAGAGATAAACAGAGAGAGAGAGAGTGAGACACACACTAAAAACTGAATTAATCACTTCAAGAGCAGTACAAAATGGATCCAGTCAGTCAAGCAGAGTTCCACCCCGGCTGAAGACAGAAGACCAAAGGTAAAGCCACCTCATGAAAGAGGCACAGAGCGCTCTAGACAAAATTTCCTCAAACATCACTGTGTGTGAAGCTCTTACTTCTAAAAGAATATGTGCAGGACTCGTGTAGACGATGCCCACATTGTTCCGTCAGCGATTACCGTCACAACGCCTTAGGAGCCTCCGTCCTAAGGGGTTGTGTCTAAGGGGAGCCTAAGAGGCTCTTCCCTTTTCTTAGGGGCCTCGTCTGCCTCCGCCAGTGTACTGATGACAAGGGTAAGGTTGAAGGAGGCGAGGATAGGAGGAGATAGGTGGAAGGGGAGGGAAAGGATGGGAGGAGACTGGGATAGAAGAGAGAGACGGGGGATGGAATGAAGGCGAGAAATAGCTGATAATGTAAGCGTCAACAGATGAATGTAAAAAAACAAAAAACAATTTAGACAGGAGAGAAAAAAAAAGGTTGAAAGAGGAGCGAAGAGAGGAATGACTTTTTGCTCCCTTTCTTTAACCCTTTTCCGTCCTTCTACACGCTCTCCCCGCCGCTTTCACTTCAGTAGACGTGGCTAAAAGAAAGTGATAAACTAAGGAAGACGAATTTCTAATTACATTTGGATAACTGAATCATATCAGTATCGAATAATTGAGCATCCCAACCTTTAACTTCAAGCAAACTATCATGACAAATTAAGGATCAGGATTTGCACACATTCATGAGGCAACCAGGACCAGCATTTGCGCATCTATTTACGAAACCTCTACATCTTTTTATCAATTATTGGCGGCTCAATTTATATTTATTAAACAGTTTATGACCTCCAAAGCACTAGAAGGCTGTTTATTACAAAATATTTATTTGGGAAGTTTCCATGCTGGTAAACTGATTAATAAATGATTGTCGAATCCTGTTTCACTTTCTGTTCTCTTAACTCTCAATTTATACCTCACTGCGACCGTCTATTAGTTATCTATTAGGAGACATGAGTCTATTAACACGTCTCAGAGTAATGGATAACTTGGACAAGCAATGATTAGCAAACCAAGTATTGTCAGAGCATCATAAACAGGCGCGCGCGAGCTTTCACGCCAGTGATTTGCAATTACAAGCCGATTAGTTCCTGATTTAGAGTTGTTATTCAGTGTTTGAGCCCTGCATACATTATTAGTCTACCGTCCACACTCACAGTAAAGAGCAAAACGCATAATCTGATATTTTGTTTCACATAATATTATTATGTCGTTGTTAACATGTTTAACGCAGTACCATCGTCATCAACACCACCACAATCACTACCACAAACACCACCATCACTACCACAAACACCATCAACACCACCATTACCATTCATTATTTCTTAATCTATTTTCCCAATCCGAAATTTTGTTTCAGACAGAGTTCAACAAACTCCAGCACTTCCAAAGTACCAAACAGCAAACAGAATGCCTCCAATACAATATGAAGAGCGGAGCTATGATACAGACGTGGTAGTCAATTAACGTGGGAGGTGGCCGGCGTTGGAGGTGGCAGCTGTCTCACAGTGATAACAGCTCTCATATTAACTTATATTCCCAATTTAATTGCTTTCTCCCTGTGAAAATCAGAATAAAATCGAATAATTATCCAAATTAATAGAGTAAATGATTGCTTCATTAAGGTGAGAGTGTTCGCACTCTTATCAGAGGCGCGTGTTTATTCGCACGCACACGCACACATGCACACACTCTAGCGTACGCGCAAGTGCGAGTGTGATTACCGGTTCGAGACATTTACACCATAAGAAACATGAAAGTTCGGATGTCCAGGGGGAAGAAAAAGTTTAATATCCTATAGGTATATAAAATTCCCATCCACACTTCCGTGGAAATAAACTTCCATAGATAGAACTTCGGCCTCACACGAGTAGGTTCCGCGGTTCGAATCTCCAAGACCCCCCCGGTGAAAGGAACCATTGGTATATCTTTCAACCGTACCAAACAAAGATTAGGGAGAAGAATGAGAGCGTTCAACTAACTCGTAACAGGTGAGAAATGAAAGGTATGCTTGATACTTTGACCAGACCACACACTAGAAGGTGAAGGACCAGTCACAATCGAATTGAGAATGGTCCAGGACGGACCGAAACGTCGTCGTCCCTTCACCTTCTAGAGTGTGGTCTGGTCAAACTACTTCAGCCACGTTATTGTGACTCATCGCCTGCGAACGCTTGATAACCCCCCCGAGGGCCAAGGTAAGGACCGTGTCTGGGGCTAGGAAGGACAATGGTCCGATATTGTTATAAACATTTCTATAAACAGCAAGGCATGTGAATTGCCGTAACATAGAAAGAATCCTGTAAGGCAGCATCGGCGCATTGTGTAGCGAAGCATACGAACTCGTTGCAAATGGATTTTTATTTTTGGGTCATAATAATGTAATTCTACGAATCAGGTAAAATGTAATCCCTTCTTTATGCTCGTCGTTTGTTCATGAGCAAAAATAATCTGATTACGTTTGTAAATCTGTATGAGGGAGCCCTGGGATTTGTATCTTGTTATTTAAGGATTTAGTTTTTAGAGCTAATCTTTCAGCAATTCTGGTTCATACCCCACTTCTAATGTATATAAATATACATTTACATATTACATCTATGTACACACACACACACACACACACACACATATATATATATATATATATATATATATATATATATATATATATATATATATATATATATATATATATATATATATATATATATATATATATATATATATATATATATATATATATATATATATATATATATATATATATATATATATATATATATATATATATATATATATATATATATATATATATATATATATATATATATATATATATGGCCCCACAAAAGGTCAAATACAAACAAACTTGCAGGCACCAGGGGACTAAAGCAGGAAAAGAAAAATCAAATGACGAGCATATGCAACAAAATCAAAATATAGCAAAAAAAAAAAAGTACATTTACACATGGTGGTCGAAAAATAAAATCCTGTAGAATGTGGTGCAAAAAAAATTGGAAAACACAACACATTGGTTTTAACGTAAAGTCTGAACACAGTGACAAGACTATTATGTGGAAATGATGGTAGAGGAATGAGATAGGAGGCTCACAGCCTGGGTTAGAAGAAGTAAACTTTCAACAAACATTAGAAAAAAATGAGAAAAATTCCCTGTTGAGGAATGACAAACGGTTTATAATCGCCACAACAACTGACGACGTTAAACAAAATTTCGAACAGCGATTCACTAACGACCTCTGTTTGTATCACTACCATAAATGCTTCACCCACGTACTTTAAATACGAATAATCGCCAACAGAATGTAAACACCTAAGTAACTTACGTTTAAATATGCCCAAGTTAATTAATTTAATGTTTTTTTTTATAATTCCTATTTTGAATGAACAGCATGTTAAAATTGTCGAATGGGACTGTCGGTTGCTGGCTGGTGCGCTGGATGAAAGAACCCCCATGAGGACGGCATAGAGCGAGTTTGAGATTACCAACTCGATTACAAGGAATCAGCCTCGTCTATCATTATAATAAGACCTAATACTCGTTAATGTACCCACACAACTTCTTGTTTATGAAATAACACTTTACACTCGAATCACAACTATATACCTGTGTACTTTTATCGAACAGTGCTTTGTTCCACGTCTTCTGCTCGAATAGCCCCTCTAAATGGTTCATCCACTTCCTGCTAATACCAGTAATTGCCAATTGAACCTAACCACCTAAGTTAAGCCTAACTATTCATCACATTCTAGCATTTAATGTGAATAAAGTTTGAGAAAATGATATTTTTTTCAATACGCAGTTCGTTAAAATAATAATTTGACAATGGTCACTTGGTGTGGCACTAAGAGCCATTCCAATTTAAGCATTGATAGGTAACATGTACCCATTACCTTCGTAATGGGTAGTACATTTGTAATGCGTACATTTGTAGAGAAATGTACTACCCATTAAGTACATGGGTAGTACAAGTAAGTACATGGATAAATGTAACGTAAGTACATTTGTAGAGGAAATTATCACACACACCATACACACAGAACATACCACATAACAGAACACCAGTAGTAGAGAGAGATACCAGAGAACCAGGAACGAGTATGTCAGTGTGAGAAGAGCAGCTGAGAAAAGGTATGAAAATGATATAGCTAACAAAGCCAAGACTGAACCAAAGCTACTACACAGTCACATCAGGAGGAAGACAACAGTGAAGGAACAGGTGATTAAACTTAGGGTGGGCGAGGACAGGTACACAGAGAATGACAAAGAGGTGTGTGAAGAACTCAACAAAAGGTTCCAGGAGGTCTTTACAATAGAACAGGGAGATATCACGGCGCTGGGAGAGGTGGCAGCAAACCAGGTGACCTTGGATAGGTTCGAAATTACAAGAGATGAGGTCAAAAAGCACCTATTGGAGCTGGATGTGAGAAAAGCTGTTGGGCCGGATGGAATCTCGCCATGGGTATTGAAAGAGTGTGCAGGAGCACTTTGCTTACCACTCTCCATAGTGTATAGTAAGTCATGGACTGGAAACGGGGGACCTACCAGAAATATGGAAGACTGCTAATGTAGTACCAATATACAAAAAGGGTGACAGACAAGAGGCACTGAACTACAGGCCAGTGTCCTTAACTTGTATACCATGCAAGGTGATGGAGAAGATTGTGAGAAAAAACCTAGTAACACATCTGGAGAGAAGAGACTTCGTGACAACCCATCAACATGGGTTCAGGGAGGGTAAATCTTGCCTTACAGGCTTGATAGAATTCTACGATCAGGTGACAAGAATTAAGCAAGAAAGAGAAGGGTGGGCGGACTGCATTTTTTGGACTGTCGGAAAGCCTTTGACACAGTACCCCATAAAAGGTTGATGCATAAGCTGGAGAAACAGGCAGGAGTAACAGGTAGGGCGCTCCAGTGGATAAGGGAGTACCTAAGCAATAGGAAGCAGAGAGTTACAGTGAGGGGTGAGACCTCAGACTGGCGTGAAGTCACCAGTGGAGTCCCACAGGGCTCTGTACTTGGACCTATCCTGTTTCTGATATACGTAAATGATCTCCCAGAGGGTATAGACTCATTCCTCTCAATGTTTGCTGACGACGCCAAAATTATGAGAAGGATTAAGACAGAGGAGGACAGCTTGAGACTTCAAGAAGACCTGGACAAGCTGCAGGAATGGTCGAACAAATGGCTGTTAGAGTTTAACCCAAGCAAATGTAATGTAATGAAGATAGGGGTAGGAAGCAGGAGACCAGATACAAGGTATCATTTGGGAGATGAAATACTTCAAGAGTCAGAGAGAGAGAAAGACCTGGGGGTTGATATCACGCCAGACCTGTCCCCTGAAGCTCATATCAAGAGGATAACATCAGCAGCATATGCCAGGTTGGCTAACATAAGAACGGCCTTTAGAAACTTGTGTAAGGAATCTTTCAGAACATTATATACCACATATGTCAGACCAATCCTGGAGTATGCGGCTCCAGCATGGAGTCCCTATCTAGTCAAGCATAAGACTAAACTGGAAAAGGTTCAAAGGTTTGCCACCAGACTAGTACCCGAGCTGAGAGGTATGAGCTACGAGGAGCGACTGCAGGAATTAAACCTCACTTCGTTGGAAGACAGAAGAGTTAGGGGGGACATGATCACCACATTCAAGATTCTCAGGGGATCGACAGGGTTGATAAAGACAGGCTGTTTAACACAAGGGGCACACGCACTAGGGGACACAGGTGGAAACTGAGTGCCCAAATGAGCCACAGAGATATTAGAAAGAACTTTTTTAGTGTCAGAGTGGTTGACAAATGGAATGCATTAGGAAGCGATGTGGTGGAGGCTGACTCCATACACAGTTTCAAGTGTAGATATGATAGAGCCCATTAGGCTCAGGAAACTGTACACCTGTTGATTGACGGTTGAGAGGCGGGACCAAAGAGCCAGAGCTCAACCCCCGCAAGCACAACTAGGTGAGTACAACTAGGGAGTACACACTGNTATACAATTAATCCTATTTATCCACTATTATTTAGTGTTAATATAACTACAAATGTGTTCCTTAACACAGTTTGAAGTCCGCGAGACTAGATAAAGGATCACCTGGAATGATTCTGATTTGATTTTAATCAAGTTTACCAGGAAGACTCTGATCCACCTGAGGAATACTCTGGAGGGGGAAGGGGTAGTGGAGAATAATGGTTACATTTGGTAGAAGGCAAATTCTCCAATTTATAAAATGGGACACCTAGTCTGCTATCTGTGATTCTCACAAATTGGCTATTTTAGCGTAATGGTTGGCACACAAACCGAAGGCCCCGGTCCATCGGTCCCAGCGAAAGGACAGAATCGTTTGAGCACCGTTTCTTTCCCCCTTGATGCCTCTGCTCACCTATGAGCAAACAGGTATATCTTGGAGTAAGGGCACTGTTGTGGGATGTATCATGGGTCAGGCCAGACAGCTGGACCTAGGGAACTTCGGTAAGCTTAACATATGTTTTATCTCCGAAAATTGAAAAAATATGGAAAAAAATGTTAAAATATGTTATTATTAATCTCATTTTTGTACAATTTTTGGGAGTTCTATTTTACTTTTTAAAGTAAAAAAACTCCTGGTAAAGATGTTCGCGAAGTTAATAGATATTAACGATGTATTTCTTTATCTTGTGTTAACTGGGCAGCATTAGGAGCCAGAGTGTTGGATACCACCACAGTCCCTCCAGAAACGAGCTAATGACTGATGCACCTCACTGCGTTTAAACGCTGCAGCTATTGAAGCCATTAGCCCCCATGTTTCACTACTGCTAGCTGTACTATTACATGGTGTTCATGGCCCAAATTACTACTTTACATATACATGAGTACCATAAAGTAAGTCTGCATATGTTTGCCGCGTGTCGGTCACATATTACTTAAGAGACAATTTACATTAGGGACAGACAGATTATAATCTGAGACACGAGAAACAGTCATCATGGTGTGTGGATCATGCAAACAGCCGCCACCAGGGGGAAGGGATATCCAAAAGAAAATTAATAATATAATATATAATATATATATATATATTATATATATATATATATATATATATATATATATATATATATATATATATATATATATAGTATATTTTGGTAGCAGTCTTTCTTGTAAACATATGTTGTTGAATATGATCGAAAAGGTAAGATTAATGATTCTAACACGAATCTTCTCAATATTTCTACGTTTGTCTTCACTGTCGAAGGTAATTGGAAAATTAACTCTCCAAAGTTCATTTTCACATTATATTTATGGTCTGACGCCTAGAAGCATTTCACAAGAGACTTCTTACGTTTTCAAAGACAAATTGAAGTGATATGACACAAATGTTTTTGGGTGAGGTGACAACACAAATCAATGGGTAAAGATAATTTTACATAATCGGAACGCGAATCAATGGATAATTTGTGCAGTTTCTCTTCTTAGTTCACTTCAAGAAGCTACACAGAAGGAAGAGAGAAAATACGCAATGTACCCATTGATTTGTGTTCTGCTATGTAAAAACCAATAAATCCTCTCAAGATAACCTCAAGATAACATGCATTCAAGGTCTCAAATTAGTGGTCTGATGATGCTTCTCGGAAACCATCGTTTGTTGTTCGCTTTGGTAACGGGTAATTACTTTGCGGAATCTTAAATATTGCCGTTTTTTCTTCAGAGAACATTCCGTTCCAAATTTGATTATATTCAATGATAAATTATCGCACCAGCGACTCACTAAAGCTCTTTAATTTACTTAGGCTATAATTATAGGTTGCTTTCCGTTAGCTTAAACTGTGAGTCCTCTATTGAAACTAAGAACATTCTTACTAGGAACTAGGAGTTTCAGCAAGAACACTTCGTATTATAGGATCATTAGAAAATAAAGGATTTCGAGGTGATCTTAGACACAATGCTTTAGATCAACTTGAGTTTAATAAATTCATTGTTAAATAAATCTATAGTTTTGATTCATCATCAATCCAACTTGAGTTAATACCATATAATTCCTATATGAATTTAACTAATGTTATAATAAATGTTACATTCATTCCTATATGAATATAACATCATATCGGCTCTGACAGCTTGTTCCAGCTTGTTCTTTCCGCTCTGACGACATGTTTCTCTGTCACACAACACTAACAGCTTACAGTAGCCCCCTGCGTGCTCTACACATTGTAATGGGGTCCCGGGCATTTCCAGACAGCTTGCTGATGGCTTCCTGCATCTTCTGAAAGCTGATCACCGCTCTCTGTTTTCTCCCAAAAGCAGCTTGTGGTGACTTTCCTGACTCTCCGATCAGTTTTTGTTGGAATTTCTGTCTTTCTAAGAGATTAATGCGGCTTCCTGACTCTACAACGGCTTCTAGCGACTCCTTGCTTCCTCCAACAAGCTTGTCGAGGTTTCCTTTCTCCCTCAACAGCTTGTGGTGACTCTCTGTCTTTCTCTCTCTCCACCAAGCTTGTGGCAGCGCCCATACGCAGATGGGAGACGTAAAATGACATTAGCATTCAAGACAGTAATCCTGGAGGATTACCCATGACAACAGTACGGCTATTTAATTGCAAACTCGTGTTGTACGGCGCCCGAAGCAGAGCGTCTTTGGGAATGTTGGGAGAGAGGAAGCAGGAGACCACAATGTGGTAAGGGAGGTGAAAGCCGATGGAAAGTTAAAGTTAGCAGGAATGGGTAACGTAATAGAGGGAGTAAATAAGGGAGGTGGAACACAGCTGAGGGAATAGACAATAATCATTAGAGTAAGCAAAGAAGAGGGGAATGAAATAGAGGCAAGTAAAATCCCTGATTGATTGATACAGAGGAATAAAGCAGAATAATAACAGGAAGGACATGGAACCAATCCCGACTGTCCCTGTTGGGCACCTACCACACAGCTATCACTGTTCAAAGTCTATAGTCCATTTTGTAGTATAATGATCACAAAAATGAACTGTATAATCTAATTGGAAGCCTAAAAAGTACAAACAGATCATGAGAATACCATTATATGTTTCAATGGCATCGCTTTGAGAAATAATCCAGTATTCAATTTGAGTGGTTCCGTATATTTATGTATCAATTTTGGGTTAATAATTCCTACTAATCTTTTTTTCACATTCAGACCTCACAATTTCAACACATGCAGATGATATATGGTACTCTATTACCATTATATAGCCTCAGAACCTCACATTTCTCACCATTCAACTGCATTTGNTAAAGAAACTGCAAGCTAAGGACTGTTATCTTACATCAGCTCATCTGAAGTTTCACACTAGAGACTGATTTATTTTGAGAAATTAAAAACTTACTATAAAGATTACTTTTTTTCGGGGGTGGGGGGAGGGAGAAGCGATTATTTTTTTACTATGTGAGAGGTTCCTTTGGCCCGAAGGACACGAACAAGGGGGTACACGGAACACGAAACGAGTGGTACACGAACAAAGGGACACAAATGGAAACATAGTACCACAATGAGCCACAGGGACGTTAGAAAGAACTGTCAGTGTCAGAGTAGTTAACAGATGGAATGCATTAGGCAGTGATGTGGTGGAGTCTGACTCCATACTCAGTTTCAAATGTAGATATGATAGGGCCCAGTAGGCTCAGGAATCTGTACACCATTTGAGAGGCGGGACCAAAGAGCCAAAGCTCAACCCCGGCAAGCACATCTAGGTGAGTATATGCCATGTCATACACATGAGCACAGAGCAAATGATGGCGCACGAAATGGATTGTTTCTCCCAAGCCTACCACAAATTCGGCGTCATCATTAACATCTGAAGTCATGTAACAACCTGGGCCCGGAATACGCGACCAGAAACCGCACATCACTGTCAAGGGACAGAACCAGCATGCTGCCGGCAACGTCACCTATCATGGCACCATACCCTCAAGAGTGGTAAACATAGACGCAAAAGTCAACCACAGGATCGCCAAGGCCAGCGCTGTCTTTGGAAGATTCCGTGAGCATTTCTGGGAGCGGAGGTGCCTCAGACTTACCACCAAACTGAAGGCAGTGGTGCTCACCATCCTGCTCTACACCAGCGAGACCTGGACTGTCTACAGCAAACACGCCAAACAGCTTCATCACTTTCCCTTAAGCTGTCTCCGCAGACTCCACCACGTCAGGTGGCAGGACAAATTCCCGGATACGGAGGTCCTGGAGGGGGCCGGTGTTCCCAGCGTCTACACCCTTCTACAGAAAACTTCGGACAGATCGGCAGCTCACGTTGTCAGAATGCCTGACAGCCGACTGCCTAAACAACTGTTATATGGATTGTTATGCCAGGGCACGTGTTCTGTTGTGGGGCAGAAGAAACGATTCAAGGACTGCCTCAAGGTGACCCTCAAAGACCTGGTCATGAACACCAATGAGTCGCTTGCTCAGGACCATGCAACTTCGAAAAGCATAGTCACCCGAAGGTCCCTTACGGCAGAAATAGACGGACTGCAGAGACCCAGAGGAAACACGCCGTGACCAAAGCTAGAACAGACTCCATCTTTGTAGTAGCACCCAGCCACATGTGTCTAGTGTGTGGGTGAGCCTTCCGGACCCAAATAGGTCTCATCCTCCATCATCTGGCACACAGCCATCCACCTTCGACCTGATATATTGAAGTCGTGGTAATCTTCAAATCCGAATGACAAACAACAAGTATATGCACAAAGTATATGAGCGTAGTGAGTATAAAACCATTCAGTGAACACATCGTATAGTACACATACATGCAAAACAGATTACATTTGTGATGAGAATCTGGAATAGATCAGTAACTATTCTGGCAGGTGTTGTGCCAATCGCACATTAATAAAAAAATAAAGTAAAACAAAACTGCTTGATATCTTTACCGCGTGAGAGCTGCGGGTGAAAACAAGAGAATAAAAACTTTAAACATTTAAAATAATAAAAATTGATTTTAATTTTACACAAACTGACAAATAACAATTAATGAAAAAAAACACCTTATCCTCTTGACTTAAACACAATCAAAAGAAAAATATACACATGTGAAATTCACATTAATAAGAAATGTGACATTAATATTTTATACAAAATTGCTGTGGTTCTACCGTCACCCGGAGCGAATCATAATCGACTTAATAATACTTGGACATAATACTTTGGACCTAATGCTTGGACACAATACATGGACATCTTACTTCAACGAAACACGTGGACATAATAGTTGAGAACAACCTATAGAGTTTACACAGAATGGTTAATGTAGAAATATCTTATTGACGACATAAACAGAACATTAATCAACAAGCATCGGAGTGTGAATAATTAAATTTAATTGAAATCAAAGCTGTCACACAACACTCATTAAGGGAAATGATTACCAACCTACAGTGTTTTGTCATGAATAAATACACCTTTTTATAATAATTTTGCGTCGAGAAAATTTTAAATTCGATGTTGTTCACACCTTTTGTTTTAATTAACTAAATAATATGCTGTTGGGAGTGAGTTTCGACATTTGATTGCGCTAATATAACGATAAATAATATTTATTTTATAATGATTCAACCTTGTGAAGGATTCGAACCTTAGATAGCGTAGGGCTCCAAACAACACGCATGCATATCCAGTACGTTAACCACTTGTCCATTGCAGACTTTACAAAAGTTGTTGATAGTCAAGGCTATTTGACCAACCACCCGAAAGCACTCACAAGTGGATAACGTATTGGATATGCATGCGTGTTTGGAGCATGCATATCCGTTCCGTACCCCAGACACTTCCACTATGCAAATCCAGGTGAGAGATGAAGTTTCTCAAGCTTCAGACAAGCAAAAAGAAAAGGACAGACATTCTTCTATAACATTATATATATATATATATATATATATATATATATATATATATATATATATATATATATATATATATATATATATATATATATATATATAGATATAGAGAGAGAGAGAGAGAGAGAGAGAGAGAGAGAGAGAGAGAGAGAGAGAGAGAGAGAGAGAGAGAGAGAGAGAGAGAGTTGGTTCGTAACTAACTTCGTCTGCAAGAAACACAATGACTTTGTCAGGAGTGTGATGAAAAATATTTCGAATAAATTGGCACATATCTCAAATTATTTCTCTCTTCATATATCCCTTTTTGTACTGTCAATATATACATTGTTTATTTCAATAGGTTACTGCTATATAGAAGAAGAGTAGTTTTAACATCTACAGAGAAAGTGATTCTATTTCATGACCTAGAAATCCAGTCATTTGTTGCCATTGAAGTTCTGCACTCCATGTCATAATCATTATCAACAGTGCTATCTAGACAATTACAGTCTCTTCATTAAGACACCATCACTATCTCCAATAATCAACAACATCCCCATGCATCTAAATCCCCAACACCTATAAAAAAGCGTTCTATATATTAAGCTTAAAAACACAACACAAAGAAACTGGATATTCACCTCCTGGTCACTTAACCTGTGTCTTAACTCCCCAGAATTTCTCTGTTAACGTGTCCTCTGATAGAAACCACGTTTAAGTGCTGTTCTCTGATACCAAATTATTGTCTCACGTATTCTTTGTGGTGTCATAAAGTGGGGGCTGAGTGTGTCGTGTCATGACACAAAGCCATTACTGAAATGGCAACTACTTACATTACCCAGAGAGCATTAGCTCTAATTTAATGCACGAAACTGGGCTCATGAAGCTTGTATAAGCATGCAACAACAAGACACAAGTCAGGGACTTTTTCAGTACTGGGGAATGTTTTGTCCAGTCATAACCCAAAGCTTTTTTCTCTCTTAAAGGAGAGAAAGCTTTCGAAAGCTTTCTCTCTTAAAGGAGAGAAAGCTTCGAACGTCTTCGACGTTCGAAGACCCGTTCGAAGACGTTCGAAGACTAGAACATAGAACTAGAAGACTAGGACTTTGATATAGAACTGGTCGACTAGAACGTCTGAACGTCGAAGACGTTCGAACCCAGTCTTCGAACCCTCATCTTACCCTTGACTGGATAAAATTATTTATTCAGTCAATTCTTTGGCAGAATTTTAAGTCATATACTAGTTAATTATCGTTGGAAACAGCCGGTAAATGCAATGCTACCTTAAAGATTGGTTGACAAGAGTCATTGAACAACATGTCCTCAACAAATGTTAGCCAGATCATTTAAGTTCAATTACTCAGCTGAGGAGAATTGTGAACTATCGTCGCACGAAAGGTGCTCAACGATATCCTGTCACCTTCGATGTTGTCCCTACAGAGTCCTATGTTGATTCTGTAAATCCCGAACGTGTTGTGACCGATTCCTGTTCGGATTACTGGTAGAGATGTCGGCCAAGCCACTTTCGTCTTTCGTTAAATAAGAAATCAATGTTGTGGCGTTCGTGAAGTTAAGTTTCAAAGCTTGCAAGGCTGGTGTGCTCTCAGTAATATTCACTGAAGCCCAGGCTTTACTTATCTAGACTTTTCAGAATTGCTATGATGCCTCTTTACTTTTAGGTGAAACCCTTAACTTACAATCTAAGCGTCTCAATTTTCTTGACAATGAGATCATATCTCATCTTAGGCTGGTACTCTCATCGACAGTGTAAGTGAAGTTACACTTACACCAGATACATCCGCTAATACTTCATTCACCTGGGCACTAGGAGACTCAAACCGCTGACCCCATGAGCGTGAGCCCAAAACTTTATCCAACATAGAGATAGTGGTGAATACCCATACAACCGTTCGTGGTGTCGACGTTCCGAGCCTCCTAGTGCTCAGACGAATGAATTGTTTATTTCCACGGTAGTGTGGATGACAATATATCCATCATTACGTATAACTGGAGGCGGTTGGGCTCAAGAGATGTCTTGGCATCTTCCTTGAAAGTCCTTGAATGTCGCCGTAATTAATTCTCAATTGCAGTTGTTTGTACCAGCACTAATTAGCGAGTACGACTTTCCGGAAAGAGCGCTGATTGACAGCAGTCTCTGCCACTGGTTACTGGACATCCAGTGAGCTTCTGTGAATCAAAACAACAAACCACTTCTTACAGTACATCCCAGAATTACTTAGCTGACTGAGTGATACGTCAACTCTAAACGAATCTAAGCTCGCCATAATGTCTTCTGTCTTCAATGATTTAGACACAACACGTGATACAGAGACGTAACTAGCATCAGAGTAAAAGCTAACAACGTTTCGAGCTTTTGTATTTATGTCTACACATAAATACAACGACCAGAAAAGCTAGAATACAAAGGCTATTTTCATTGCATAGACATAAATATTGATGTACACACAATGGAAATATATATCATCCATGTCAAAACAAATTATGTTATAAACTGCAAAACAAATAAGCCTTAGCACATATACTTGTAATGAAAAAGGCTCATTTATGCCACAGGGAAAGTGACGTGTCAAGTGAGCTCGTCAAGTCTTAATACAACACAACGCAGCTCAGTACAAGCCATAAGTTCACATTTACACTGTAGGGGGAAGCTTGTCCACACGGTCCACCTCACAGCGAGATGAGAGTGACAGTCTGATCCAGATGTCCCGCCTCACAGCGGGGTGTGAGTGACAGTCTGGTCCACACGGCTCACATCACAGCGAGGTGTGAGTGACAGTTCGATATACGTTTCCCATGTCTCTGGGTCTAGTCGATTGATTGATTGATAACTAATTTATCTGACACCGTAGAGCTAGATAACTGACACCTAAAAACAATAAAACTTAACAAATAATAAAATATTAAAACAAAAGTTTACTTCAAAATATTTTAAGATTATAAAAAACTTACATTAATAGTAAATACTCAGTGTGATTAACAACAAATAGAACAGAATCTGAGGATAGGGGACGGTGAGCTCCGTTTGTTTAGAAAGAACTTTCCCCCCTGACATTAGGAAAGCAATATTTCTCCTTATCACACAAGATAAATAGTATTTGATAGTATTATCCATATCCTTATAACTGTTTGGTGAGGAATATGCATCATATTTTCCCTCAGTGTGGACCACATTACTAACACTTGTCACAAACTCCAGAAAATATATAGTTCAACAGCTACAAGCTTTTCCCCTGATAAATCTTACTTTCCTTGTAAAGCTACAAGTAGGACAAGGTCAAGCTAACTTACTGTTAGCATGACCTACATACGCAGGAGCAACCTCCAATTTCCAGAGACAGAAGCAGTGACCAAATTTACCATTGTTAACTGTGTTAAGTTGTTGGAACCGTCAGTAGCTCCCAAGCAATGCTTCCCCATACACAATGGAGGTTATCCTGGTTGCAGGAGTGGAATTCATCAAATGTCTGGAAACGCTTTGAGGACCCAATTTGATTGAGGCATTCTCAGTCACCCCATTATTCACTCACTGCATGACTTATTGACATGTGTGGGAATGTAGTAGGAATCTGTTTGACTGCCTTACTTGTTAACTTAAACTAAATAGTTGATAACTACTTAAACAAGGGATTGCATCAAGTTAAGGGCTTCAAGGGCTTGAAGGCCATTTTCCGAATATATACACAAGGGCGAGGACAAGGAAATACTTCGTGGACAAAGAGAGATCGAACTCTAAGAAGGAAACAACATTACATACTCCATGAGTGGCAGCCATGAGTGAGAGGAGAGGTAGTCAACGTCTCCAGAAGACACGATTATCTGCTTTAAAATTAAGCCACTGTTCTGCAATTCTCATTATTAGAAACGCTGCCCGGTGTGACGTGGAAACCACCTAGCTATAAGGTAGCTAGCCCTTGCTAGATTTGTATCTACAGGGTAGTTATTAAACACGTTGAACGAGAGTAGTTAAATATTTGTACTATCGTGTGAGCGCGGCCAGGGAAGATATGAACAATTTGAGTGCGTAATTAATTGTTTGTTAGTTCTAGCGTATCAGACAGCTTAGTAGTTCTCATTTTCTCAGTCGCCAAGGTTCGTCAGGGTCAACATTGCAAACTAGTTGTTGAGAACAAATTTTTATCTCAGTAATTTATAATTAGATTTTGAGGTTGTCCTATTGAGAGGGGAGAGAAAATCTACTCTATTCATAGCTGCAAATAAAAGATTGAATAAATGTGGCCAAATTTTGGATTCAGAAGAATGAGACACAGAGCTACACCTGTCCGACGCTATTAGCCACAAAGCTACAGATGTCCGACGCTTTTGGAAACAAAGATACAGCTGTCCGACGCTTTTAGGTACAGAGCTGTAGCTGTTCCAGACTGAGGCACAGAGCCAGAGCTGTCCTACACTATTAGACACAGAGCTACACCTCTCCTACACTATTAGACACAGAGCTACACCTCTCCTACACTATTAGACACAGAGCTACACCTCTCCTACACTATTAGAGTGAGGCTCCAACAGACCTGTATTTAGCGAGCCCGCACCATACACTATTCACAGATTAGGAATATATTTTTTACCTTTCTTTAAAGCGTTCTTTTATCCATATACAACCTCGCTCAGAAAGCAATTGATATTCCAGTAGAGTAAACTATTATGCGTATTCCCACTCTGGGCGAGAGGTGTTGTTAGTGTGGTCTTATTTATTTATGCAGCCTTATTTTTCACAGGCAAATTTGCTGGCGTAATGCAGCCATACAATAACCTATTATCCTCTTGTTTTTTAATGCAAATTTTACCCCAGCTTGTATTATCATATGCAGACCCCAGTGATATATTATTTTAATGGAGCCCTGCCAACCACATGCATTTTTTTTGACAATTGTAACTGGTGGTTTAAAGTGTTGATATATTTTTTTTTATTCGTGAACAGATTTTTGAAAAATATATATGATGGCCATACCACAGATTAGAAGATTGGGAAACGATGACATTTCGGTCCGTCCGAGACTTTTATCAAATCTTATTTTGAGATTTGGTATTTTGGTAATAGAAAAAATACATATTTTCCTGTGGCGATTTCGTATATGTAGCTGGGATGTTTCGTGGTTCGTGATCTTTACTAGTAGCGTCTACTGTGTTACCTATATAATAATACTGATGAGTTGGGCATTCTTTTTTTCTTGGTTCATTTAAAGTAAAGTACTGATCACACATTGCTACTTTATTCTAATGACTTCTACATCATGTTGTTCATGGAGATGTACTTTTTATTATTAAAGTTATTTGTTTCCTAGGATGGTTTATCTAATCCTTATTATTGTGTTATTCCTTATTAAATGCATTACAAATTTAAGACAGGCAATGTTATAATAGTTGTTGTAGATCTTGTAATAACAAATAATTAGGATCATGGAGGGGGGAAGGGGAAGAGGGGTCCAGCAGAGTTGTAATTCTGGTGTGGTTAATTAACATGGGATGCTAGTTCTATTGTGTATATTAGTAAGAAAACACAGAGAGGATATACTGAAAGGGAGACGTAACAGCTCCAAATTCTCTTGTTTAACTAACACTTTAAAATGTAATTGATGATGAATGATCCCTAACTCATGTGTCTATATCTTTAACCACTCTGGCTCTATCTGATGCCTCTATCTCGCCTCCAGAAACACTTTCGTTCGCGTATCTTGGTTAGGTTTGATTAAGTCCTTGCGTACAAAGGGGTACCAGCAAAGTAATCATCTCCCATATGAATATTTCTCAATATAAAATCAACCAATTGCTTAACAGTCATCAAATCGGCATTTCCGTTCACGCCTATTGCTATAATACAATCACAAACTTACCCACTTACCGTTTGAATTAAGAATCACTTCATAACAATTATTTTTTATAACGTAAAATATGTACATTCTAACTAGCATATATATTTTACCCCATTTAAAGTTTCTCTTAACCCGATAAAAATGTAGGAAATGTATATGTTTGAGCATTATTCAGACTGACAGACTAACGTGTACCTACGCATTGACCATCGGAAAGACAAATAGACAGAAATAGAAAGCCATAAAGAAGGAGCCCCAGCTTCACTACGCTCACCACCGGTAATAACACGAGAAATATGATGTCCATAACACAGCAAGAGCCAAGTATGTAAAGGAAAAAGGATGATGCCATTAATCTTTTCCTCCCCATTGCTGCTTCTCCATACGCTCACTTTCCTCATCTCTATATTTCCTGTCCCAGGGCATACGAAGCATTATTACCCTTGGCACAACTGCCAACACCACAGATGACACGCGTGACAGATTTACATATGACGTAAGTGACAGTATTAAAGTTGACACAAGTGATATCGTCTACATTAATACAAACGACAGTTTCATGTCGTTTCCTTGATTCAAACGACAGAATCACGTGACGCAACATAAGGTATGCCACAAGCCACAACATCATGAGAACTAAAGCTTCAGACCATCCTAGATTTTGATGCTCTATTGGAGAAATTCATCAATGTGTATAAGTAATGAAAATATAACGTGAATAATATTAGTAATTGCGAAGGATGTCAGTTTATTCAAATCTTACCAAGTTATACAATATACGAGTCTTAACGTCAGTTCAATATAGATTATATTTTACATAATTTTTTATTGGAATAATGCCTTATTGAAGTTTAAAAGGAATACTTATATCAGAGGAATATTAACATTCCTTTTATTAAAAGGAATAATATATGCGTCTGATTTTAATGTTGAATGTTGATATGAAGGAAAGATATTGAAATGAAAATATTTCTTTCCCGCAAGCCAAGGAGAGGAAATCAAGACCTGTAGGATTACCATGAAATCTTTCACATGTGGCTGAGAGGGGAAGTAAGAGATGTGTCTTCATATGACGGTCCTTGAGGTGCAGGTCTGAGAGCCTCCTTGATGTTGGTGCACGAGGAGCCAAGCCAAGGAGCACGTCGGAAGACCTTGATAATATTCTTCACTGGATCAAAGGGGCAGGTTTCTGGGCTTTTTAATATTCTTCTTTCTTCCGCTGTGGCTGATTTTCACAGCAATGGTCAAAGGCAAATGGTGGTCTGATGCAGGTCACAGAGAAGGAAGGAGTGGTGCAGCTTAAATGGTGTAGAGCAGACGTGACTCAGGAAATACTAACTGTTCAATGCTGGTCGTGTACGTTCCTTATGTATGGTGCTTCTTGGTTGTATTCCCAAGCGGGAATAGGAGTGGATGGGCTGCTTCTGCCTTTTGCCACTTGAGCGCTTCCTTACTCCTCACAGCTCACAAATTTGATTTAATGAAGTCTTCTCCACACCCCCACAATATTTACACACCCGTCTTGGTTCACATTGTGACTGACACTTGTAAATAATCTACAACCACCTTCCAGAAATAACCTCATCAACACCCCTCATATTTTAACACTTCTTTCATCCCCCGATTCTATTCCCAGCCGTACACTAATACCGCCGACTCACAATAGACTTCCATCATAGGGACTTTTCAAAGACATACAAATCTTTTCCTTGCATTATTACGCGTTTTCATCAAATCAATGAATATAGAATATCCAGTTCTTCTCATAAGAACTTTCTCAAAAAAAACATTCCACATCAAAATATAAACGTTTTACGCACAGTTTCTGTTACGAAACATTTAATCCATTTATCTAGAAATGAATGTCGCAGTTATAGATGTGCCTAATTTATAAATTATTTAATTCCTCTAAAGGCTTTGTGCTTGTTCTCACTTTGTTTGAACTTACATAATGTCACAACGGTTGAATTTATATCACCACTAACTATATATTTATTAATTCATCAACATAAATACCTATCAAAGATTTCCCAGGTAAAAGTAACATGATTTATCGAACCTTAAAACAAATATATCCCAAGAATCATTATGCTTAGCATGTTTGCAACTGAAGTAATACAATGAAAGGCACTTTCGTAAACAAATTTGCAACAAAAAAAAAGAACTGACAGGATTCAAATTAAAGTCAATGTTAAGACATTATTAAATCTTTAACAACAGTGAAGACAGGATTCAGAGGTGCCCATTCTCCTGACTGGGGAGAATGGACTGGGCACCAATCCTTAACTGCAGTTCATCCAACAGTCAATGGGTACCTGGTTAAACGATTTTGCGGGTCGTATTCCAGGGGAAAATAAGGATTAAGAACAAGCCCAAAACGCTATGCGTACTAGTGGCTTTACAAGAATGTAACACCTCTTGTTATATATAATCAAAAAATGTGTTCTATTACACAACAAAATATATCTATCCAAACAACACATTTAAACACCTTTCCTCCCGCCAACAACGTTACACACCTACACACTTGCTCTCCCACATAAATCTACGCCACCCATGCAACGAAGAGGGCAACATGCCTGCACTGCCACCTATATATTTCATGCACCTGCAAATTACATCGTCGCGCGTTGTTTTTTTTTTTTATTTTTATTTTTACATGCAAACATGCAATTTAAATACAATAAAAAACAATATACACAGCACAAAACACATAGAACAAAAGGAAAACAAAACCCATCAGCCAGAAGGGCTGACAGCACAGCATAACAAACTCAAAGGTGTATGGAAAATACAGCCGAATGGTAAACACGTGCAGCACAAATTATAAACAAAACAATTCAATGATAAACGTGACACAACAACAAAACAAAACCGGCCTGAATGACCGAGACCCAAAATACTCAATACACAAATTAAGCAAGGAAGAACAATAAATGATAAACATAATAATTTAAGAACAGAAAGCGAACAACATAGCCAAAAGGGCACATAAGACAACAAATGACAGAAACATAGATCATGAAAAGGCATATCCAAAAGAGCACACACAACAATGAAAACAAACATAGATCAGGGAAAGGCAGATCTTAAATAACAGGGACATTGAGAAAACATCGGCCGGAGGGCACACAATATACATCACATAACAACCCTCTCACAACAGACTAAAATCCAAAACACACCCGACATCCACATCGCACAGATTATCAGGACTGCGCATACTTTTCCGGCCACTCTGCAGCCGGAAAAAGAATGCAATACGCCTCCCATATTGCCATAATATTGTCCGAAATAGGGGGACGAAGGGTCGACCGAGGATCGGGCATCGAAATCGGTACACCCGACATAAATTTCCGAGATGCCGGAATCCAGACAGTCGTGGGGCGCCACGGAACAGGCTCCACCCGGTCAGTATAGGTAAATCTTACAGTGTTGGACGTCGCATTATACGGCTTGCCGTTGGCTAAGATGAACGGGACAGGCTCCTCCTGCTTGGTGCAAACGACGTGCAGCGCACTCGTACCCGCGGCAGCCTCACAGGGCTGCGCAGCAACCACCGGACGGGACACTCGTGGGGGCTCCTCACCCCGAACATCCTTCCTCAGAACCAACACGAGGTCCCGACCTGCACCAGCACCCTCTTCACCAACAACTGGAGGTGCAACCACCCCCCACTGCGGGGAACTGCCGACAGAAGCCACAGGAGGCGAATCATATACACAGCCGTCGGCATCAGCAGATATATGGACGTCAGCGTCCACTACCCCAATTCCTGAGAACCCATCAGCGCCAGAATCCACCTCATCAGCCCAAGCAGTAGACGAACGCCTGGATCTCTTGGGCACCGGGCGCACATCTTCGGAACCGGAATTGGACCCAGACCCACGGGCATCACAAGCCGCGCGTACTCGTCTTACGACTGCAGCAGCTTCAACCGCAGGGGGAACCGGACCACACACAACCGGGGACCCCACAGCCACATCAGCATCCGGGACCCGAGTTGAGGAGACAGGGCCAGGCGCAGCATCGGAAGACAGGTGAGCATGCGCTGAGGAGGGCGCAGTACAACGGGCCACTGGAGCAGCAGGGACAGGCACACTAACAGGATCAGGGGAATCCACCGATCTCATCGCAACAGCCGGAGGAGGGCCGGCGACATCCGGGGAAACGGCAGGGGCCGCCGGGGGAGTCGCATCAACGAGCCGGGCGGTCTCCGCATCCCCGAAGTCCTCGTCCAGGGGAAGCGGAGGGAAATCTTCTTCCCGAAAGAGGTTGACAGGTGCAACCGGATCCGCCTCGCACCCTGCAGCCTGATGCCCCAACAAGCCACACCGGAAACAGGTCCGAGGCTGCCGGGCATAGTACACCCGGATGTAGCATCCCAGAAGCCGGACCGAAGATGGAATGTCCGACCGCAGACGCATGCCCAAGGTGCGAATATTCGTCCGCCTCCCGGCATACTTCCCGGAGGATATCGTGTTTACCCTCACACTGACTACGGGCCCAAATCGCTGGAAATAGCGTCGCAGAAGCTCTTCGGGAAACTCCAGGGGCGCCCCATGCACGCTGACATAGGTCAGCGCACCACTCCGATCTGATATGGAGACTGAGCCGGTACCTCCCGGCAAGGACAGCGAGCGCCCCTCGTAACGACTGAGGAAGGCACGGTATACCTCCTCCGTCGCCAGCTTGATGACAACGCGATGCGCAGTCACCAGCTCAATCCCGTCGACATCTAGCACCGGGATATGCAGCAAGTCGCACAGCACCTCCGCTACCTCAGGATACCCAGCACGGCCAGAGAATTCCAGGCCTATTGAGTTCACACGCTTAACTGCTGGTAGGGGACCACCCATGGTGAACCCAACACCTGCCACGTCTGCACTCCGCCAGGCAGGCAACAACACTGGGGGGTGGGGGGGGCAGCTACGCCCCGCCACCTGGCGATCAAAAGGCTGACTACCCTAGCAGTCACGGAGGGACACGTCCGCACTCCACGGCTGCTCAGGGTCAACTTCCACGTCGCGCGTTGTTGGTGATGTTATAAAAGAGAACAGTACTCCACAATTCTGTTATTATGGTCGTCAGGAAACAATGCAGTTGGTCTCTGAGGTGTTGAAGGTGTCCTTATTAGAGCACCAGTCTCTTATTTTCTTGCTCTCAGAAGAATGTGGGGTGAGGGTTCTGGCTTCCACAATTACCAATTTGTGGCTCTTGCTCTCAAAATACGTGTGTGGGGTTCTAGCTCTCAGAACTACGAGTGTAAGGATCTTAAGGAACTTCTGTTTTTGAAAAATTATACAATACACAATTTCTATTTTTTTGTATTATATGTCTTATAGCTGCTTAAGTATAAAAGCATGCATAATGTGCACATAACTAGGCAATTACAGAGCAGTTTCCATTCTCGTTAGGAAAGAGATCAGAATCTAGGGGAAACTATCAAGCTTAGTGTATCTGACCTGGATTGTGCCCTCAGGCAGTCCTTAGAAGAGATAAGTGACCTAATACCTCTGGCAAGCCCCCTCTCTCACCTGCACCAAACAACCTCTTCTCTCCTCATAGCTGAATACTGTAAACTCAGACAGCTGGTCTTCTGTCTTTTTTGAGCATCTTCCAAAAATGACGTGCGACGTTCATCGTGACATCGTAAGAGTGCTCATACCGTGCTCTATCTGATAGTAGCAAACACGACCGTCCTCGCTGCGTGCAAAAGCAGATAAAGGAACCAGTGCACAAGGCAACGGATCCATTCCATTGCTTAATCGTGCAAAGGCCTTTGCACACTCAAGGCAATGTGAATTCAACCACACTCACACAGTATTTCATAGCATTAGACGTGTCGTTCAACTGTTCCTGGCTGATAGAGCAAGTGCTGATGTCTGCCCAATAACAACTGGCATTTGTTTCCCGTTATTTACAAATGCCAAGTTCGTCAATGTATGGGCAAAATATTAAGCTATTAATATGTAGATCGAGCGTGAACATGCCGAGGGAGTTACGGTAAACAACGAGCATTAACAACGCCGTTGGTGTCAGAGGTTCTAGTAGTAAAGTTCCTCATTGAAAAACATAATCCACACGACATACCAGGGACGGGAGAGGAGCCACAAGTGTAGGGATAACCAGTGGTTTGATTTGACTCATAGATGTGTAGAGTGCCAAGGAGTATGAGATCCATGAGTTTGAGTAGAACCCCGTGTCTAAGAAGAGCCAGAGAGGTGAAAATACCACTAATGTGAGGAGGAGAGTTCTAATGGGTAAGGACAGCCAGATGTGTTTTCAATCTCATGAGGGTGTGAGGTTAACAATGGAGTATCCCTTGCATGGAATTGGACCCAGACCCACGGCATCACAAGCGCGCTTAATCCTCGTCTTACGAACTGAGCAGCTTCAACCGCATGGGGAACCGGACCACACACACACCGGGACCCCACACCGACATCAGCATCCGGGACCCGAGTTGAGGAGACAGGGCCAGGCGCATCATCGGAAGACAGGTGAGCATGCGCTGAGGAGGGCGCAGTAAAACGGGCCACTGGAGCAGCAGGGACAGGCACACTAACAAGATCAGGGGAATCCACCGATCTCATCGCAACACCGGAGGAGGGCCGGCGACATCCGTGGAAACGGCGGGCCGCCGGGGAGTCGCATCAACGAGACGGGCGGTCTCCGCATCCCCGAAGTCCTCGCCCAGTGGAAGCGGAGGGAAATCCTTCTTCCCGAAGAGGTTGAAAGGTGCAACCGGATCCGCCTCCCACCCTTCAGCCTGATGCGCCAACAAGCCACACCGGAAACAGGTAAACCTAGGCTGTCCGGCATAGTACACCCGGATGTAGCATCCAAGAAGCCAGGACCGGAGATGGAATGTCCGACCGCAAACGCATGCCCAAGGTGCGAATATTTCGTCCGCCTCCCGGCCTCTTCCCCGGAGGATATCGTTGTTTACCCTCACACTGACCACGGGCCCAAATCGCTGGAAATAGCGTCGCAGAAGCTCTTCGGGAAATTCCATGGCGCCCCATGCACGCTGACATAGGTCAGCGCACAACTCCGGTCCGATATGGCGACTGAGCCTGTACCTCCCGGCAGCGACAACGTGCGTCCCTCGTAACGACTGAGGACGGCACGGTATACCTCCTCCGTCGCCAGCTTTATGACAACGCGACGCGCAGTAACCAGCTCAATCCCGTCAACATCTAGCATCGGGATATGCAGCAAGTCGCCCAGCACCTCCGCTACCTCTGTATACCCAGCACGGCCAGAGAGTTCCAGGCCTATTGAGTTCACACGCGTAACGGCTGGTAGGGGACCACCCATGTTAAGCCCAACACCTGCCACGCCTGCACTCCGCCAGGCAGGCACACCCCACACTGGGGGGTGGGGGGTCAGCTACTCCCCGCCACCTGGCGATCAAACAGCTAACTACCCCAGCAATCAGGGAGGGACACGTCCGCACTCAACGGCTGCTCAGGGTCCACTTCCACGTCGCCGTTGTTGGTGATGTTATAAAAAGAGAACATAACTCCACAATTCGTTATTATGGTCGTCAGGAACAATGCAGTTGGTTCTCTGAGGTGTTGAAGGTGTCCTTATTAGAGCACCAGTCTTATTTTCTGCTCTCAGAAGAATGTGGGGTGAGGGTTCTGGCTTCCACAATTACCAATTGTGGCTCTGCGCTCAAATACGTGTGTGGGGTTTAGCTCTCCAGAACTACGAGTGTAAGGATCGTAAGGAACTTCTGTTTTTGAAAAATTATACAATACACATTTTATTTTTTTTGTATTATATGTCTTATAGCTGCTTAAGTATAAAAGCATGCATAATGTGCACATAACTAGGAATTACAGAGCAGTTTCCATTCTCGTTAGGAAAGGAGATCAGAATCTAGGGAAACTATCAAGCTTAGTGTATCTGACTGGATTGTGCCCTCAGCCAGTCCTTAGAAGAGATAAGTGACCTAATACCATCTGGCAAGCCCCCTCTCTCACCTGCACCAAACAACCTCTTCTCTCCTCATAGCTGAATACTGTAAACCAGACAGCTGGTCTTCTGTCTTTTTTGAGGCATCTTCCAAAAATGACGTGCGACTTCATCGTGACATCGTAAGAGTGCTCATACCGTGCTCTATCTGATAGTAGCAAACACGACCGTCCTCGCTGCGTGCAAAAGCAGATAAAGGAACCAGTGCACAAGGCAACGGATCCATTCCATTGCTTAATCGTGCAAAGGCCTTTGCACACTCAAGGAATGTGAATTCAACCACACTCACACAGTATTTCATAGCATTAGACGTGTCGTTCAACTGTTCCTGGCTGATAGAGCAAGTGCTGTGTCTGCCCAATAACAACTGGCATTGTTTCCCGTTATTTTAACAATGCCAAGTTCGTCATGTATGGGCAAAATATTAAGCTATTAATATGTAGATCGAGCGTGAACATGCCGAGGGATTTACGTAACAACGAGCATTAACAACGCCGTTGGTGTCAGAGGTTCTAGTAGTAAAGTTCCTCATTGAAAAACATAACCACACGACATACCAGGGACGGGAGAGGAGCCACAAGTGTAGGGATAACCAGTGGTTTGATTTGACTCATAGATGTGTAGAGTGCCAAGGAGTATGAGATCCATGAGTTTGAGTAGAACCCCGTGTCTAAGAAGAGCCAGAGAGGTGAAAATACCACTAATGTGGGAGGAGAGTTCTAATGGTTAAGGACAGCCAATGTGTTTTCAATCTCATGAGGGTGTGAGGTTACAATGGAGTATCCCTTGCATGTGAAGAGCCAAATGTATGAGGGGAGTATGAGTATGAGTTGAGCAGAACAAACGAGGATTCTTATAGATATGAGAGAACAAGTTTTGTGAGATATGACCGGAATGAGGGGGGGTCATGGTGGCGTCTCTGACCCTAGCTGTCAAGAACTGGAGTTTTTCTTCAAGTTCTATATACATACATTGCTATACACTAAAGGATGTAATTATTTCCTCGTGAACTACTTTCCTTCCTTTATCTGACTCATTTGACTATTATTTTCGTTTTGCCTCTCTCCTCTCTCTTTCCATTATACTTCATCAATCC
The DNA here is from genome assembly GCA_020271785.1 of Procambarus virginalis. Classification (NCBI taxonomy): domain Eukaryota; kingdom Metazoa; phylum Arthropoda; class Malacostraca; order Decapoda; family Cambaridae; genus Procambarus; species Procambarus virginalis. The sequence continues at coordinate 12,624,727 of WNGS01000337.1, read as the reverse complement.
TATTATGCTTATCCCTCCCTCTATATCAATCACTCAGCATTTCCTCCCTGCATTGTGTTCCCTACTCTGTAGCCTAATCCCTTCCTCACTTGCTCCCTCCCTCCACTGTGATTCACTCTCCCTTACCTACTCTTCCCCTTCTTAGTGGTCTCTCCCTTGCTCTCTCTCCCCATCATTTGGTCCTATCCCATGCTCTTTCCCACCATTTCCCAAAGCGGTTTCTGCTTCGGCCCGTACACCGAGTTTGCAATAAATAGCCGTACTGTTGTCATGGGTAATCCCTCCAGGATTACTGTCTTGAATGCTAATGTCATTTTACGTCTCCCATCTGCGGTATGGGCCTGCCACAATTTTGGTGGAGAGAGAGAAAGACAAGAGCACCACAAGCTGTTGAGGGAGAGAGAGAGCCGCCAGAGCAATCATAGAAGGCAAGGGGCCCCCACAGGTGTTGGAGAAGAACAGAAGCTGTCACAAGTTGTTGGAGGAGGCAAGAAGCTACTACAAGCCGCCTGGTTGGAAGATACGATAACACGCTATCAGAGTGGAGAATACAAGCCGCCATAACCAGTTTGGGAACGCAGAAAGCTACAGCAAACTGTCAAAGTTTCGGACAGCACGCTGCAGCAAATTGTCATGGTAAGAAAAGCGCCACAAGCTATCAGGGTAAGAAGAGAGCTGCCACAAGCTTTCATGGCAGAAGGAAGATTCCACACGGTGTCAAGATAAAAAGGAGGCCGCCCCACACTCTTCTTCTCAGATAGGAAGTCTCTCCTCCGCAAGCTGCAGGATAGAATGGAAGCCTCCACAAGCTTGACAGTCTAACGATGTGGTGCCGCCACACTCTCTGAGAATAAGAAAAGAACCACTACAAGCTCTCTGACAGGGAAGTGAGTCGCTACAAGCGACTCACTTCCGACGCAGCTGTCGGGAGTCAGAACATCAAGTGGAAACACAGGCTATGGTGAGCAGGCGTCCTGCCTCCCTGTAATTACCAACGTATTATAAGATAGTGTTTAGGTCCGAGGACTAATTGTCAACCATATTTGCCCCCTTGGGTCAAGACCCAAAGCAGTCTCTGTTTGCTGAGAATAACCTGTAATGATACCATTAGTTAGTTAACAAGGAATTTACTGCACTCCGGCCAATAGTTGGGATTAGCCATAGTATGAATTTATTCCCGAAATTAAACCATTTTTATGGTTGCGATTAGTTCCACGTGGATTATTTCCATTACAGGATCAAAGTTGCGTGTTATTTTCCTTTTAAATTTATAAGTAAATATTGTGGAAAAATCAGTAAAAAACTTGATTTTTCGCGGTTACTCGCTATTTTATTACTCATTATATTAAGATAACATGACTCTGTCGAGTAATAATCACCGTTTGAATATTATGCAGTTGGATAGCAGGACCTGATGATTATTTCCCCTCAATTTAACACCGTACTTCGAATAATCACCCTTGTGTTTCACGCCAATTTGGACACGTCATTATACATATATTCGTGTATTTTAGATATTTAATATATATAGAGGGATTACACCATAACTCTGAATCTTCATTACATCGTTCATGCTGCGTTTTGTTTTTATTTTGTTTTTGCTCTGATTAGAGGTAAATGGGGGAGAACAGTGTAATTTCAGTCTATAAATGTTTACTATGTGTTATTGTTAGACATGTGTCACGAAACGTTTTAGTCACATCCACGACAAAACAAACGTAATTTTTGATGTATAATATAATTTTCCCGGAATGATAAAATAAATATCCTTGACTGTGAAGGCACAATGTGCAGCTCCAGTTGTACATTGCCCTCGATTCCCCTGGTTAATGCTAAATATGAAATCAATGGAAATGAATGATGTGGTTCATTTAAATTAGCTGTGATCAGACAGCGGGAGGGAGGGAATTTTCAGAATAAAAACGGCAAGCCATTACGACTATAAAGCACTTTGAAGGGATCAGATTACAGTATTAGGATGGGAAGGGAAGGAGGAATGGTGCCCAACCACTTGTGGACGGTCGGGGATGAACACCGACCTGCATGAAGGGAGACCGTCGCTCTATCGACCACCCAAGTGATGGACCGGACAAGAAGAAGTGTAATGTTTAGATGAGTGAAATTAATTTCTTCTCTTCATCGCATTAAGGTGATTGTAAAATTCCTCCTTCCGCTTTTTCTATTTCATTTACTTCCTTAATCAATGGCATTATTCATTGTCTTTCATTTTTGTATTTAGTGTATTATACAATTAATCCTATTTATCCACTATTATTTAGTGTTAATATAACTACAAATGTGTTCCTTAACACAGTTTGAAGTCCGCGAGACTAGATAAAGGATCACCTGGAATGATTCTGATTTGATTTTAATCAAGTTTACCAGGAAGACTCTGATCCACCTGAGGAATACTCTGGAGGGGGAAGGGTAGTGGAGAATATGGTTACATTTGGTAGAAGGCAAATTCTACCCAATTTATAAAATGGGACCCTAGTCTGCTATCTGTGATTCTCACAAATTGGCTATTTTAGCGTAATGGTTGGCACACAAACCGAAGGCCACGGGTCCATCGGTCCCAGCGAAAGGACAGAATCGTTTGAGCACTGTTTCTTTCCCCCTTGATGCCTCTGCTCACCTATGAGCAAACAGGTATATCTTGGAGTAAGGGCACTGTTGTGGGATGTATCATGGTCAGCCAGAACAGCTTGGCCTGGGGCACTTCAATAAGCTTAACATGTGTTTTATCTCCGAAAATTGAAAAAATATGGAAAAAAATGTTAAAATATTAAATCCATGTTTTGTTTATTATGTTACTTATTAAATCTCATTTTTGTACATTTTTTTGGGAGTTCTATTTTACTTTTTAAAGTAAAAAAACTCCTGGTAAGATGTTTCGCGAAGGTTAATAGATATTAACGATGTATTTCTTTATCTTGTGTTAACTGGGCAAAGCATTAGGAGCCAGAGTGTTGATACCCCCAGTACCTCCAGAAACGAGCTAATGACTGATGCACCTCACTGCGTTACGCTGCAGCTATTGAAGCCATTAGCCCCCAGTTTCACTACTGCTAGCTGTACTATTACATGGTGTTCTGGCCCAAATTACTACTTTACATATACATGAGTACCATAAAGTAAGTCTGCATATGTTGCCGCGTGTCGGTCACATATTACTTAAGAGACATTACATTAGGGACAGACAGTGGATAACGAGACACGGAAACAGTCATCATGGTGTGTGGATCATGCAAACAGCCGCCACCAGGGGGAAGGGATATCCAAAGGAAAATTAATAAGTATTTATATAGTCACCAATGCTGTTGTGGTTTTAATGAGAAGTATATATATATATATATATATATAATATATTATATATATTATATATAGATATATAAGATATATATATCAAAAAGTATCAGAGTGTTGTCCAACGGAAAGAGGGAATGGAATGAAGGGAGATGGATCTCTATATCTCTTCTCTCTCTCTCCTTCGTCTCTTTTTGTGCGCAGTCTTTCTTGTCCCCTCTGTGGTTGCCTACCTCCCCCGGTCCGCTCCCTGCTTCTCACCGCGCCTCCTTCTCCCTCTTTCTTCCGTTAGTCTTCCCTGTCGCCGGTCCCTTGGCCACTTCACTCTCCCCCGTTCATTTTTCCCCATCTCTTTCTGGTCTGATACGCTCCCATTTCCTCTCTCTCCCCCCCCCCCGGCGTGGCGCCCCTAGAGACTTGACATGGCTTCTAGGCGTCCGCCATCCATATCTGTGCTATTAACCTTTGGCGCGTCCTTTTCACAATTGCCTTCGCCGTTACAACCAACGTCCGATATTGACGCCATCTTCTGTTCGACTCCTTGCACATCTTCCCTTTTCGCTTCTTTCACACCTGTATTACCCCCGCCTGCTGCCCCACCTATAGCTCCTCTCTATATACTCTCTCTCTGTATCTATATCCTATAGTCGATATATCTATATATATTCTCATCATCTATGTATATTAATATATATATATATTATAATACTTCTCATTACACACAACAGCATTGTGACGATTATTAAATTTTCTTTTGGATATCCCTTCCCCCTGGTGGCGGCTGTTTGCATGATCCACACACCATGATGACTGTTTCTCGTGTCTCAGATTATACATCTGTCTGTCCCTAATGTAAATTGTCTCTTAGTATATGTGACCGACACGCGGCAACATATGCAGACTTACTTTATGGTACTCATGTATATGTAAAGTAATTAGTAATTTGGGCCACGAACACCATGTAATAGTACAGCTAGCAGTAGTGAACATGGTGCTATGGCTTCAATAGCTGCAAGCGTTTAACGCAGTGAGGTGCATCAATCAATTTATAAGCTCGTTTTCTGGAAGGGACTGTGGTGGTAGCCAACACTCTGACTGGCTCCCTAATGCTGCCTGTTAACACAAGAAAGAAATACATCGTTAATATCTATTAACTTCGCGAACATCTTTACCAGGAGTTTTTTGTACTTAAAAAGTAAAATTGAACTCCCCAAAATGTACAAAAATGAGATTTAATAATAACAGAATAACAAAAATTGTTAATTTTAATATTTTAACATTTTTTCCAGATTTTTTCATTTTCGGAGAAAAACCATGTAAGCTTATTGAAGTCCCCCAGGTCAGCCCCCCTGTCTGGCCTGACCCATGATACATCCCACAACAGTGTCCCTTACTCAAGATTCCTGTTTGCCTCTATGGAGCAGAGGCATCAAGGGGGAAAGAAACAGTGCTCAAACGATTCTGTCCTTTCGCTGGGGACCGATGGACCCGTGGCCTTCGGTTTGTGTGCCAACCATTACGCTAAAATAGCCAATTTGTGAGAATCACAGATAGCAGACTAGGTGTCCCAGTTTTATAAAATTGGAGAATTTGACATTCTACCAAATGTAACCATTATTCCGCCACTACCCGTCCCCCTCCAGAGTATTCCTCAGGTGGATCAGAGTCTTCCTGGTAAACTTGATTAAAATCAAATCAGAATCATTCCAGGTGATCCTTATTATCTAGTCTCGCGGACTTCAAACTGTGACTTAAGGAACACATTTGTAGTTATATTAACACTAAATAATAGTGGATAAATAGGATTAATTGTATAATACACTAAATACAAAAATGAAAGACAATGAATAATGCCATTGATTAAGGAAGTAAATGAAATAGAAAAAGCGGAAGGAGGAAATTTGGCAATAACCTTAATGCGATGAAGAGAAGAAATTAATTTCACTCATCTAAACATTACACTTCTTCTTGTCCGGTCCAATCACTTGGGGGTGGACAATAGAGCGACGGTCTCCCTTCATGCAGGTCGGTGTTCAATCCCCGACCGTCCACAAGTGGTTGGGCACCATTCTCTTCCTTCCTCCCCGTCCCATACCAAATACTTAATCTGATCCTTCAAAGTGCTTTATAGTCGTAATGGCATGTCACTTTTAATTCTGAAAATTCCCTCTCGTCCTCCGCCGGTCTGATCCACATGCTAATTTAAATGATCCACATCATTTTCATTTTTCCATTGATTTCATATTTAGCATTAACACAGAGGGGATAAGCGAGGGCAAATGTACAACTGGTGAGCTGCACATTGTGCCTTCACAGTCAAGGATATTTAAAAAATTTAATCATTTCCCGAGGAAAATTAATTATTAACATACAAAAATAACGTTGTTTGGTCGTGGTATGTGACTAAAACGTTTCCGTGACACTGTCTAACAATAACACAATAGTAAACATTTATAGACTGAAATTACAACAAACTGTTACTCCTCCCCATTTACCTCTAATCCCAGAGCAAAAAAACAAAATAAAAACAAACGGCAGCCATGAACGATGTAATGAAGATTCAGAGTTATGGTGTTAATCCCCTCTATATATATAAAATATCTAAAATAACACGAAGATATGTTATAATACAAATACGGTGTCCAAATTGGCGTGAAACACAAGGGTGATTATTCGAAGTACGGTGTTTAAATTGAGGGGAATCATAACAAATCAGGGTCTGCTATTCCAGACTGCAAATATGTTCACGGTGAATTATTATCTCGAACGAGAGTCATGTTTAATCGTATATAATGAGGAGTAAATAGCGAGTAATACTGCAGTAACTGCAAAAAATCAAGTTTTTTACTTGATTTTTTTCCACAATATTTACCTTATAAATTTAAAAGAAATATAAACCACGCAACCTTGAAATCCTGTAATGGAAATAAAATCCACGTGAACTAATCGCAACCATAAAAATGGTTTAATTTCGGGAATAAATTCATACTATGGCTAAATCCAACTTTGGCCGGAGTGGCAGTAAAGTTCCTGTTAACTACTAATGGTATCAGTACAGGTTATTCTCAGCAAAGCAGAGACTAGCTTTGGGGTCGTGACCCAAGGGGGCAAATATGGTTGACAATTAGTCCTCGGACCTAAACAACTAATCTTATAATACGTTGGTAATTACAGGGAGGCAGGACGCCTAGCGCACCCATAGGCCTTGTGTTTCACTTGATGTTCTGACTCCCGACAGCTGCGTCGGAAGTGAGTCGCTTGTAGCGACTCACTTCCCTGTCAGAGAGCTTGTAGTGGTTCTTTTCTTAGTCCTCAAGAGTGTGGCGGTGGCAGGCCATCTTAAAGCCCCTGTCAGCTTGTGGAGGCTTCCATTCCTATCCTGACAGCTTGCGGAGGAGAGCCGTCCTATCCTGAGAGAAAGAGTGTGGGGGCGGCCTCCTTTTTATCTTGACACCGTGTGGAATCTTCCTTCCTGCCCTGACAGCTTTGGGGAAGCTCTCTTCTTACCCTGATAGCTTGTGGCGGCTTTTTCTTAGCCATGACCAAATTTGCTGGCAAGCGCTGTCCGAAACTTGACAGTTGCCTGTAGCTTTCTGCGTTCCCAACTGGTTATGGCGGCTTGTATTCTCCACTCTGATAGCGTGTTATCGTATCTTCCACCAGGCGGCTTGTAGTAGCTTCTTGCCTCCTCCAACAACTTGTGACAGCTTCTGTTCTTCTCCAACACCTTGTGGGGGCCCCGTTGGGCCTTCTATGATTGCTTCTGGCGGCTCTCTCTCTCCCTCAACAGCCTTGGGGTGGCTCTCTGTCTTTCGCTCTCTCCACCAAACCTTGTGGCAAGCGCCCATACGCAGATGGGAGACGTAAAATGACATTAGCATTCAAGACAGTAATCCTGGAGGGATTACCCATGACAACAGTAACGGCTATTTAATTGCAAACTCGTGTTGTACGGCGCCCGAAGCAGAACCGCTTTGGGAAATGGTGGGAAAGAGCATGGGATGGACCCACAAAATGATGGAGAGAGAGAGCAAGGGGAGAGATCCACTAAGAAGGGGAAGAGTAGGTAAGGGAGAGTGGAACATCAAGTGGAGGGAGGGAGCAAGTGAGGAAGGGATTAGGCTACAGAGTAGGGAACACAATGCAGGGAAGGAAATGCCGTGAGTGATTGATATAGAGGGAGGGAATAGTCATATAGGATTGATGAAGATTAAATGTAAAGAGAGAAGAGAGAGAGTCAACAGACGAAAAATAATAGTCAAATGAGTCAGATAAAGGAAGGAAGTAGTTCCACGAGGAAATAATTTACATCCTTAGTGTAATAGCAAGTGTATGTATATAAGAACCTTGAAGAGAAACTCCAGTTCTTGACAGCTAGGTGTCAGAGACGCACATGACACCCTCTTCCAAATGTCAGATTATCTCACAAAACTTGTTCTCTCATATCTATAAGAATCCTCGTTTGTTCTGCTCGACTCATACCTCATACTCCCCTCATACATTTGGCTCTTCA
>WNGS01000337.1:12550410-12569117 GCA_020271785.1 Procambarus virginalis | reverse complement strand
GGGAAGGATTTAGAGATGGACGGGATGGGAAGAGAGAGAGAGAGAGAGTGAGTGGGAGGTTCAGGTAAGGGTTATGTGGAACAGACGAGCAGGTGATCCAGTGCCACATGAAGGTTCCAACAGACAGGTGAACCAGTACCGTTGTTCAGCAACAAAGAATAATGGAAATAAATTATCCCAGACACAACGGTGGGAGGTTACTGAACAAAACCAAAAGTTCTTGAAAACCTGATCAGTTACATTGTACCATAACACACAGCCACATACTCCAAAGAATAAGCAACATGAGCCGAAAACCAATGAACGAGGTGGGACTAGAAGAGATAAATGATGTGAAAAGAAACACATTATCGGAAGAGCAAGGACATCAGAGAAAGATGGAGAGAGCATTATAAAGATTTACTGAATGGAGGTGACGTAAGAGGCGATAATGCCCACTTGGAAGGGAATGAGGAGAAATGGAAAGAGGACGAGAGAGAGACTGAAGCAATGGAATGGAAATGGAGATCCCTTGCAAATTCTAAAGTTAGGTCTGAACGTGAATGAGCTGCTTATATATATATACATATATATATATATATATATATATATATTATATATATATATATATATATATATATTGAGAATGAAATATACAGTTGACTTTCTAATTGCACTTAATGCAATTTATGCATTAATATGCATTGCTATTCTAAATGCAATTTATGCATGCAATAATAAATAAAAATGCACTTAAACTTATTTTAAAAATAAAACTTATACGGGTTTTACTGGTGACATAGATATATACTATATATATATATATATATATATATATATATATATATAATATATATATATATATATGTCGTACCTAGTAGCCACAACGCACTTCTCAGCCTACTATGCAAGGCCCGATTGCCTAATAAGCCAAGTTTTCATGAATTAATATATTTCTCTAATTTTTTTCTTATGAAATGATAAAGCTACCCATTTCATTATGTATGAGGTCAATTTTTTTTATTGGAGTTAAAATAACGTAGATATATGACCGAACCTAACCAACCCTACCTAACCTAACCTAACCTATCTTTATAGGTTAGGTTAGGTTAGGTAGCCGAAAAGTTAGGTTAGGTTAGGTTAGGTAGGTTAGTAGTCGAAAAACATTATTCATGAAAACTTGGCCTATTAGGCAAATCGGGCCTTGCATAGTAGGCTGAGAAGTGCGTTCTGGCTACTAGGTACGACATATATATATATAAATATATAATATATTATATATAAATATATATATATAATCTATATATATATATATATATATATATATATATATATATATATATATATTATATATATAATATAATATATATATATATATATATATAATATATATATATATATATATATATATATAAAAGTTTGTGAGGGTACCACCTTGGTGCCAATGTGGGGACCCATAGCCTCGGAGAAGAAAATAAAACGTATTCAGAGAGACCTTGTGGTTTCTCACTGAACACTAATATTTCTTCTCCTACCACCCCCATTCTTTTGTATGTACACATATATATTTGCTTTATTTGAACTTTGTTACAAAAAGGAGTTACATATAGGTTACAAAGATGGTTATCATAAGTTGTCGAGTTCCTCCAGCTCCTCAGATGGCGGGCAGGAACCCTGGATGCAGTGCGCATTTCCCCTCTGTATCGCCACGCTGAGGCGCTGGAAAAGAAAGCTGGCAGCTCTAGGGTCCCTTGTTGTTTCAATGAGCCTAGAACCCAGTTCCTTCAAAAAACTGGTAGCACTTTTACCCCAGGCGCCGAGTGTCTCAGAAGCAATGGGGACAAAATTGTAGTGGTGATCCAGTTCTCTATACTTACGGGATTTGGCTGCTTCCCTGTAGGTGGCAGCGCCACCTGGTTGTGCAACACTGAGTTCAATGTAGGTGTTAGCCAGGTTGATACGCACGTGTAGTCCCATACCAACTGCTTGCCATTCTTCCAGGGTTCACTGTGATACCATCCGGGCGACCAATAAGAGCATCAGAGTTACGGGGCGTTAGGTAACGAGGCTCTCTCTCAGCTGGGCATCCAGCTGTGGTGAGGCTCCTCTTGATGATGTCGTTAACTTCCCTGTGCCCCGAGTGCCATCCTCCTGTACTTTGGCAGAGTAGGCCATGGTGGCCGTACCCGTCAGCCACCACCTCGCCGCTAATACACCTATATCTGGTGTGGATTGGGGCAGCAAGGCGGAGGGCCACAGCAATTCGGAGGGCGTGTGGTGTGAGACGCGTGCCAGTTGCCGACATTGGGGTTGCTAACAGGAAATCCCCTGCATGTGGGGCTGCTACTGCTGTGAGGCGAGCAATGTCGTGCTGTGTTGATGCAGCATCCAGGCACTCTATATATATATATATATATATATATATTATATATATATATATAATATATATATATATATATATATATATAGATTTATATTTATATATATATTTATATATATATATATATATTAATATATATATATATATATATATATATATATATATATATATATATCGAGTTATCTTCTAATTTTACAGCATAAGAAAAAATGTTTCTTGCATCAACTTATATTTATATAAATCTCTCCTAGGATTGTTAACATTGTTTTAATAGTCAAATTGTTTAGTGCAATTTGACTATCATTATCTGCGGAAGTTACGATTAAGTAATTGTCAACTTTCAAACCCTTGAGACACTTAAGAATTCCCATGATTTCTTGTTCATATTTACCAAGAAAATATGACTACACTGTCTCTATTCTTCTATGATAAAAAAATTCCCAAGAGAAATTCCATATCAGGTAAAAACATCATACATCTTACGAACGAAAAAGAGACGTTCTTTGTAGGAGGACAAGTTGTGTTAGAGAGGATGAAGGTGAAGTGACAACGACTACTAGGAATACAAGTGCAGGGAAACAGGACGGACTCTTCGCATAGTCGTCCCCCAAGAACGCCTCCACCACCTCTGCGCCTACCAGACCTTGAAGAAGGACATTCGACCAGACTATCAACATCGGGGAACTAGGATTAGGAGAACACTCCTCCTGTAACACTGGGACATCTCCCCCTAGACCGACCAGCCTTGCCGACAGTGGAATTCAACTGTGAGCGACGTGTGTACCCCATCAATTCACCGGTCTGACCAGCCCTATGGCCATGGATTGACGCGTCCACGGACCCCATCCCCACATCTCCAGTATCTGATATTGATACTAATAATGGCCCCAAAGAGCCTCCACTCACGGGTTCACCATAGACCGTGCTACATGGAATTTTTATTCCAGTAGCTGAATCTAAAACCACGACAACAACGAGGTGAAGTTGAGTGGGGAGTATGGTGAGGTAATGACACATAGGTAAACAAATAGCGGAATAATGTGAATGGTTGTAAATCAAACAGTGGGTGAGGTTGTGGGAGGGGAGAACTCGGTAGAGACGTTGTTATCTGGTGATCTTCCTTGGTGTTATGGTTGAGATGCAGTGATATACTGATGCTGCTAAGATACAGTGATGTAATGATGCTGCTAAGATACAGTGATATACTGATGCTGTTCAGTAATGTTCACATAAGTCACAAACGGCCTCTCATCCCTCGATGTACTGAACAACACTTTCGTTGTTCAGACAAAGATTGGTACAACAGGTGAGGACATAAATAGTGTGCCAGACAGGAAGAGTGAGATAGAGTGAGGCCGGGTGTATGATAGGGCATGTGAGGCTGGCAAGAATAGAGTGAGATGGGGGTAGAACCAGTGCGAATGACAGGGAGATATGCATTGTGTTTGGTAAGAGAGGAAATGCATTAACCAAAGAGAGAGAGAGAGAGAAATGAGGCGGTTTAGTTGAAGTGAGTGAGAAAGGGAGAGATAGAGGGAACCTAGGATAAAAATGAATGCATGGAACAGGGGGAAAGGGAGTTCATGAGCCAGAGGCGCGCGAGAGAGAGAGAGAGAGAGAGAGAGAGAGAGAGAGAGAGAGAGAGAGAGAGAGAGAGAGAGAGAGAGAGAGAGAGAGAGAGAGAGAGGGATCAGGGAGGCTGAAAAGTGCCTTAAACCGCGGCGGGAGGAGAGTGGAGATGGGATAGGGAGAGGGGAGAGGGAGATGGGGAGTGATAGGGAAAGGGGAGAGGAGAGAGAGGGGAAAGCCTGGGTCGTGTTGGTGTTTGTCAGGCGAGTGTTTTGTTTATTGGTTTATTTTTGTCCTCCCTGCAAAATACAGGGGACGGGTCTTGCTTTTATTTTATTCTCATTTTCTTGAAGTTTTTATTAGCTTATTCATTTCTTCTCTGTTTTTCTTTATTTTTTATTGCTTCGTACACACACACACACACACGCACACACACACACACACACACACACACACACACACACACACACACACCACACACACACACACACACACACACACACAGAGATCCACTAAAGGTATAATACAGAGAATGGTAGATGTGTTGATAATATTAAGCACAAAGAGTCAAGTCAGAAAGGAGGAAACTTTTACCACACTTAAACTGAGAGGAGAGGCCAAGAGGCAAGAAGCTGGGGCCATAGTGTGAGAAAAGTTCTGATGCAACATGCTAAAGTTGCAGCCAGGGTCATCATGAGAGGTGACAGTCCTTCAAGGATGGCTCTCCCTGACACCCGTGTATCCCTGTGTGCCAAATGTATAGACGTTGAGTGTACAAGATATCACTAATCATGGTTAAGGAAGCTGTTGAATTACTAAACAAAGTACATTAAATGACCGACCAGTGCATCACTGGGTAGTGAGTAAAGGTCTGTAAGGAAACACATTTCAATACAGGAAATAAACATGAAACACTAAGCAAGAGATGAGGGTTCTCAATAAACATTCCTTTCAAAGTGACTATGAGAATTAGGTGGAGGAAAACAGTGGAGCGTCTAGAGATTCGGAGATGTGGAATGATGTCTTACTAATCTAATGGACTTCTATGATAACTTGAATAAAATCAGACAAGAAAATGAGAGATGGACGCATCTTATATTATTAGATATCAGAAAACATTTGATATCGTCCTAATGAAAGTGGCTTCTACACAAGCTTCAAACAAATAAAAAACCCAGTTCGCAGTAATGAATAGCATACCCAGTTTCCTGAAAAACAGACTAAGAAAAATAGGACACAGTGAGTAACAACACCAAGAAAGATGTCAGAATAATGGGGAATGTCACAAATGGAGACCAACATAGACCTATGGTTGAACTCATGCTGTTTTTTGCATACAGTAAAAATGACATGACTCACGAAAGAGACATTTCGTGTCATTCTTTGTTGACAGTGCAAAGGTATATGTTATTTATATCAAAAGAAGCGAACACTCTAGCGGGCTCCTGGAGGACCTTGGTTATAGATATTTCCATGCTCTCATATGGAAACAAGATCATATACAAAGTTGGACTTTGCAATGTTGGACTTTGCACTTTGTTGCAGTGTTTCATTCTCGCGCGAGACGAGAATGATGACAATAACTGAAGTAGAGCGAAGAGGATGTTTTTGTTAACAACATATGGGCAGCCATTGGGCGTGTCCCGGATATGACAGAAATTTGCTCGTTTCCTTTCACCTCACGTTACTGTTCATCTGGCAGTAAATAGGTACCCAGGTACCCGAGAGTTAGTCAACTGTTGAGGAGTTCCATCCTTTCAAAGAGTCAGTAGTTCGACATTGGTGGGTGGGGGATATGACCTCGATACAAAATTAACGTATATACATACACCGGCTGCATGTCCCATGAAAAAAAACGAATTAGGGCAGGAAGTCAGCAGGAAATGCTGACAATGATGTAGATAGACATCATGTTGAGAGTAGACTTTACAAGAGATGACATATTCCCCGTAAAGGCTTAATGAGATTTGAGTAATTACTGAATTAATAAATTCAGCAATTTAGCCGGTCACCTAAGCCTCAATATTCATTTGAGTAATGAGGCATAGGAGTGGGATGAATAGTAGTAAATTAATAAAACTGTGTAGAGCTACATAATTGACAAGGGAAGCGGCCCCCAACCCGGAAAAATGGCAACGGACCTGAGAGTGCATATAACACCAGCCTAATTCCTGAGCCACACTATCACAGACTACCATCAGCTTCATATGCAAGGCTCTCAGATATAACGATGGCGGCATTCAAAGGACTCCCTTAGAATATTATACTCGACGTATACAAGACCATTCAAGGTCATTCAGCTCCCGCGTGGAATCCACACCTGGTATAAGATGGAAATTTAGAAGATCTGAAGAAAAGCCACAAGATAAGTACCAATAATAAGATAATATACCACGATCTTATGCTAAAAATTAAAACGATTGACATGAGAAGAGAGAATGACAGGGCGTGACATGATCACAAAATGCCCAATAGAAAAGGAAATTGAGTATGTATACAGAGGCGATCTTTTTTTCAGGTGAAGGAGAATCGGAGCAAGCATGAAATGGAAGTTCAAAAGGCAGATGAACCAGAGGGAACCTCTGTGATATTCTCTTATTCAGTGAGGTGTGGTATACTAGGGGGAACGAGTGTAAACCAGAGGCTGTGGAAGCAGCCACAATTTACAATTTTAACAGCAAGCACGACAGGCTACCGGTAAGTTGGGAGGTAATGAGGTATTAAATGCAATAAGTTGGGGACGGAGCTGATGAAATGACTCTTGCTAACAGAAGAAACCACATTACAAGCATACGTACATACACAAACACATATAATCGTCATTACACTCACAGCCAGGTGTACAGCGCTCGTGAGTAGTAGCTCAAAGGACCCGGGTTCGAGTCCGGCTGAGGCAGAAACAAACTAGCAGAGTTTCTTTCACCCTGATGCCCCCCTGTTCACCTAGGAGTAAATAGGTACCTGGGCTGCATTCTGGGGGATGTGTGGGTGAGAGAAATATATGTTGTAGCTGATATGATAGCAAATTAGTTCGGGAGTCAGCACAATAGACCACCGACGGTTAGAAAGGCGGGGTCCAAGAGCTAGGAGCTCGATCCTGCAGGCACAAATAGTAAATAAACAATTAGTAAACACAGACACAAACACTCACTCACACACACACACACACGGTTCATATATATTAATGGATAAACAAAGGAGTGCTTGTTGGGGCGTAGCTACACTTAACAAAAAGGAAACTTAAAGACACTTAACAAAAACATGGAAAAACACACACACGGGTGAATTCAGAAAACTTTGAGCAGGAAGTTGGGAATGACTATAGTTACGACTCTCATGATTGGGGTTTATGGCTCCATTTAGAGTTGTGACGAATTGTTGTGTTTGGCATAAGAAGGCGTTGTTGGCAGAGCATTAAGACGACCTAATGGCTTCACATAACGACGTTTACTGTACACTGCTCCACTTGATGGCATGATAGATGAGGATTCCTGGATTTTGTTACTAAACCTTTGTCGTACAGGTTAAAATTTAGCTTTTGCATTCGCACGTTCAAGCCACTCATATTCTCAAACTGGTTACAGCAACGTGTAAATATCGACCGTATAAAACTTCCTGAATTAAATTTTTGGAGTAGGTGTTCTTGAAATATTGAAGATTGACTTGAACAAGCAGTTCAGGAAATAGATATATGGAAGTTAATCAATATATCTATTAATATATATATTTGAAGTTTGGCTGCATCCTAGGGGGGGGGGGGGAATCTTGGAAGGCCTAACAGGATCCTTGTCTCCAAAGTTACATAGTGCCCTGCCGTATATGTATACTCTTTATATCGCTCGTATATGTATACTCTTTATATCACTCGTATATGTATACTCGTCATTAGGGTTTATATATATATATATATATATATATATATATATATATATATATATATATATATATATATATATATATATATATATATATATAATAGGAGAGGTAACCGCAGGACTCTTGGGTATTCTGTCTCTAAAGATTTCACCCCCTCTTCATTTCAACCCCCCCCCCTCTACCTACATCCCCTACTTTCCCTACAACCTTCCCACTCTTCTTTCCCCTCCCCTTTCCACTCTTCCCACATTTCGAGCTCATTTCCTCTCCCTTTGCCCCCCCCCTTTACCTCTATTTCTCCCTACCCTCTCTTCACCCTCCTGTCTCAAACAGCAGATATTTTCTCTCTCTCTCTCTCTCTCTCTCTCTCTCTCTCTCTCTCTCTCTCTCTCTCTCTCTCTCTCTCTCTCTCTCTCTCTCTAACAGCTAAATCGTGAGCTAGCTTCCTTGTTTTCAAAAGAGTCCCAGTTTAAATAGCTTGGTGAACAGGTGCACTAGCTGAAAGAAAACGTTCGCAACCTTTTCTATCCTATCCGGAAATCGAACCCTTGGTCCCTGATTGTAAGTCGAGAACGAAGCCAACAGTTCCACCACCACCTTCCATTACTTCTCTGCACTAACCTTATTCTCATTTTAGTCTTTACAAATCTAAGTCCCCATTTTCGCTCCATTAAAAGCCTTTGAACGAAATAATTAACGAGAATGGGAGAGCGAGTATTGTATTGCACTAAAATGGTCCTAGTCCATTCTGCAATAAACTTTGTTCCTTTTTTTTAGGAGAGGGGAAGGGGTGGAAGGGGGTCGACCATGATTGATAATAGAGTTTAGCACCTTTTGTGGACGTTCCAACTGCGCCCAAATGATTAATGAGAGCATCAGCTACAGACCGTGCAGGCCGTGGGCGGCGGCCAACACCACCCAGTCTCACGTAGCATCTTGCTCCCGCTGTATCTTGCTCTCGTTGTATCTTGCTCTCGCTGTATCTTGCTCTCGCTGTATCTTGCTCTCGTTGTATCTTGCTCTCGCTGTATCTTGCTCCCGCTGTATCTTGCTCTCGTTGTATCTTGCTCCTGCTGTATCTTGCTCTCGCTGTATCTGCTCTCGTTGTATCTTGCTCTCGTTGTATCTTGCTCTCGCTGTATCTTGCTCCTGTTGTATCTTGCTCTCGCTGTATCTTGCTCTCGCTGTATCTTGCTCTCGCTGTATCTTGCTCCCGCTGTATCTTGCTCTCGCTGTATCTTGCTCTCGCTGTATCATGCTCTCGCTGTATCTTGCTCTCGCTGTATCTTGCTCCCGCTGTATCTTGCTCCCGCTGTATTTGCTCCCGCTGTATCTTGCTCCTGCTGTATCTTGCTCCTGCTGTATCTTGCTCTCGCTGTATCGTGCTCCCACTTTATCTTTTCGCCGGAGTATAGAGTGGCGATTTCTGCGCCATCTGCACTCCAACTCCCCAGTAATTGGTGCAACTCAAACAACGCCATCTGTTGGTGTTCGCGTAGCATCGGTGAAAGGCTCCAGTTTCCTGCCTCAGTTAGAGAGTGAGGTCGATGATGATGACTTTTGGTGGGTGGCATAATGATATCAACGCCATCTAGGTTGTGGCTACAAGTTACAATTTCAATTCCCTAGTGAATGGGCGTTATCCTAAGGTCACCTAGTATACTGTCTGTTTAGCTAATGACGTTTTATGTTCTCAGAGGTGACGTAAGGAGGCGATTGCGCTGGAGAGGGCATTCACCTTTGTCGTACAATCTTTTTAACCTGCCAGCTAAAAGATTGTTATACACACAATCAAATTCAAAACTAATAAAATAGAAGACTTAAGAACAGGTAAAAAGCAGGTTTATATGGCAGAGTATGATCAGCACAAATCATAAGTAATTTCCTCCAGATGCGGCACACAACGATCTAAACTGCAGGTCTGAACTACAGGTCACACAACGTCCCGACTACTGAACAATGAGGCAGTTCATGCTAAATACGAAGACAAAAAAAATAGCCTCTATTCGAAATAATTATAAGTTTACTAGTTTATGTGTTATGAGGGAAGAAGTTGTTAATCAACTCATCAAATTTAAGCCAAGCCAAACCCTGTGAAGTATATAACAGGGTTCTTAGTCACAGTTTAAAGCTGAGCACTCAAAATACTCGGAAAAATACTCATAATTCCAGAAAACATTCAAAATATATTCAAACACTAAAAAAAAATCACTCAAAAGCACTTAAAATACCATAAAATACTCTCAAAAAACTCTTAACACATTCAAAATACAATGAAAACATTCAGAACACTAGAAACTCTCAAAATAGATTCAAACTCTCAAACAATCAAATACAATAAAAAAAACACTTGCTCGTCCTTGCTCTGCTTGTATAGGATATCATTAACCTTATGTCTCTCTAATTTTAACTAATTTTATCCTATTTTATTAATAGGAAATGTCAGATGATCAGGATAGATCTAAAACATCCTATGATCCTCACTGGTCCATTGACGTGTAAGCTAAATATATTTCTCGTTTTTAATTTTTGTGTTAGATTTATGCATGGTTGTGTCCTTTTATAGCAATATTTTTCTGCAGTATACTGTTGAACTTAATCATAAATCTCAATGCTTACCTCTGACTGATGGAGATTTTGAAACATTTAATGCTTTTTTAAAAGATGTGAATTTCTTACTGATATATATGCAGCAGTCCCTAGCTGCATATTCTAGGGACTGCTGTAACACTCGCTATTTATAATACTTAGAAGGATTTCTTTATAAGCCCACAGTTTGTTAGTCTAATGAATGCAGCTGATGCTATTTCTTTAATGAGTGACCTTAATGGTGTTATCATCCACTCCCAAAGTTCCCTTTTCGACATCTGGAACTACCTGCTTCCTAAAATGTCCTTCTGCGTCTCCTCATTCATCTCCCTAATCTCATTTCTTCAAAGTTTTAGTAATAAACCAGCACGAGCAACTTGTTTCCAAGTTTCCGCAGACTGTTAAGCTGAAACAATATGAAGTCCTCGTTGATCTTCACTACTCTCATCCGCTTAGAATATTCTCTTAAAATTTTACGCATTCGATTCTTCTCAACGTCAAGAAAACAGTCAATTTAAAGTGTCCTCTCCTAACCTACCAGAGGATCCAAAGCAGAAAACGGGACAGTACGTAACTTTCGCGAGCCGCTTCCATTTTCTAGTACGACAATTTTTTGGCCTTATGTAACGCATACGAGCGAAAAGCGACGTTCTTTGTACGAGGACAGGTTGTAGGAGGACACGTTGTAGGAGGACAGGTTGTAGGAGGACAGGTTGTAGGACAGGTTGTAGGAGGACAGGCTGTAGCAGGACAGGTTGTAGGAGGACAGGTTGTAGGAGGACAAGTTGTAGGAGGACAGGTTGTAGGGGGACAGGTTGTAGGAGGACAGGTTGTAGGAGGACAGGTTGTAGGAGGACAGGTTGTAGAAGGTCAGGCTGTAGGAGGACAGGTTACAGGAGGTCAGGTTGTAGGAGGTCAGGTTGTAGGAGGACAGGTTGTAGAAGGTCAGGCTGTAGGAGGACAGGTTGTAGGAGGACAGGTTGTAGGAGGACAGGTTGTAGGAGGACAGGTTGTAGGAGGACAGGTTGTAGAAGGTCAGGCTGTAGGAGGACAGGCTGTAGGAGGACAGGTTGTAGGAGGACAGGTGTAGGAGGACAGGCTGTAGGAGGACAGGTTGTAGGAGGACAGGTTGTAGGAGGTCAGGCTGTAGGAGGACAGGCTGTAGGAGGACAGGTTGTAGGAGGACAGGATGGTTTCACAGCCTTACGAAATAACGCGACTTCCTGCCATCTACACGGCCCAGGAACCCCCATAACATGTACCACTGAAAGCGAGAAAACATTATTCATTAACGGTATGAAAACATTAATTATTGATAACTAACAAATTAGACCAACAAACCGAGCATTGTTTGAAGGAGCACCAGGACAAATTTGAGATCTGTTGTCCTTCCCAGAGCCTGGGATACGTTATTTAGCATATAGGACGTATTTAGTATTGAATGACAATAGGAACCAGTCCCTTTATTTGCCTCAACGCAGAAGACAATGATATTGAGACACGCTGGAGTGTGATATTGCTTACAAATTATAGGACAGCCACATATAGAATTATTTCCAAGTCATGTGTGACATTCAGCCAAGAAGAGAAGATGGAAATGAATGGATATCCAAGGCAATTGATATCAATTATCTCCTGGACAATTATTGCAAGGCCAATGCAATATCCTTTACTGACAACTGGTACCGGTTCTATAGCAAGCATGCAGGTAGAGAGAACCATGCGTCGGGGGCCGAGCTGGCAGGCTGTACAGGACGCACGCTATGCGCCACGATGGACACTGATGGAAGATTGATGAATTGATGAAGATTAAGCCAGCCAAGAGGTGGCATGGGCATGAGTAACCCGTAATGCTGGAAGATAGGGGTCTGGGTATATATAGCTGGGGAGAGGAAAAGGTATGGGGAGAGGGTTGGGGTGCAAGGGTAGGTCAGTGAATGGGGAAGGTTTGGGAAGGGAACTATCATGAGAATGCGCCAAGCCATTACTATTTTATATATGGCGCTTGGAATAGATCAGGGTAAGGATTTGAGATGAGACCGGGGTCTAGAAGGGGAGGAATGATGCCCAACCACTTGTGAACAGTCGGGGATTGAACGCCGACCTGCAAGTGATAGATAGCTGTTTGAAGCACGGCAAGTTGGTGGATGCTGCAGGGAGGAGTGCAACCGACAGTGATATCTGAGTGGATGCTGCAAGGGGATGGGGGGGTAACTGAGTGATATCAGGAAGGATGGATGCTTCAAGAGGGAAAATATGCAGATATCAACATGGATGCTGCAAGAGTTGTAATGATAGTGATATCTTGGTGGGGTCATCAGGTGGAGAGGAGAAGAAGGCTAAGTAGGGTGGATGAGAGTGGATGCTCTGAAAGGGAGCGGAGCGAGCAAATGATTGATAACTGGGTGGATGCTTCAGGCGCCAGACTGAGAGTAATATATGGGTGGATGCTGTAAGAGTGACGATGGATGGTTGGGGGGTGGTTGTGATATCTGGGTGTGGGCTGGGTTTGTTATCTGACGTGTGAGTAGTGGTTGTTGATAGACCGCAGGAGAGTGGCCACGTTGGTGAAATGGGTAAGTTGATGGATGAAAAGTTGAAAGGTGGTTGAGGAGATTAATGGATGAAAAGTTGAAGGGTGGTTGAGGAGATTAATGGATGAATGGATGGTGGCTTGATAGAAAATAGGGGAGGGTAAGTTGATTAATGACAGGAAATGGGTGGGGATGATGGATGGTTGGGGTGGATTGATAAAAGACTAGTTGGGTGAGTTGATGATGAGTTGAATCCATATGATGAAATCGAACCCGCATACCTGAACTTATTATACACTGATGAATGACTGGGTAGAATTTTTGATGAATTTGTGGATGAGTTAATGAGTTCCCAGTATTTTCCAGGCACGTTGTACCCACAGGAAATGATTAATGACAGGACAAAGGTTCAAGGGACAAATTACGATTAGCAGACGTTATGATACAGTTCCAGTTAATATTAAAGGCTCCTAAGTGCAACTTGAAAGTGTCTCTAAAAAATGGAATAAACTGGGGTAAAAATGGGTTGACAAATGGGGTGCTGACTTCCATAGCAGCTAACCACTTTGACTGGATGATAGAGCAACAGTTTCGCTTCTTGCAGGTTGGCCTGCGTTCATTCAAGAAGTTAGAATCATTTCTCTTCCGTCCTGTCATAAAACCTTATCATTTTATCTTTTCTTATTGTTGAATAGTCGGAATGGCTTAGAGGTTTCTTCTGATAATTGCTTGAAGCAGATATTTCTGAGAGAGATTATGTGTTTCAGGAAACATTGGTGTCAGATGATGTAGACACTGGATACGAAATACAAGGGAGAAATGGGTAATTACAGTTAAGTTTGTAACTGTAACGGAGAGGAACACATATTACAAAAAAATAGGAAATACTACAGCTAATTGTTATAATAACCGAATTGGCATCGATAATAATTCATTTACTTTCGAATTTATTTATTATTTTATTTGGTGAGCTTCCTTATCTCTGATATCGCTTTTATCATTTANCTATCATAGGCCATGTACATGCACCATCCAGCAACATGCATGTTGAGGCAAACGTCCGGTGGAATTATTCCACCGGACCATGAACGGAAGGTCCCTCTGGCTAAGCTCTAATGGTCCCGGTTTCAGCAAGTTCCTAACTCCCTTGACATGTTCTGTGTGTGTGACTGACAGTGGGGGGCGTGGTGATCTGTGGATCACATGGCCTGCGTTGATAGCTGTCTACTATACGGAGGGTTTTCTTGCTTTTCGATCTGAAAACCGCTCAGTAAAGTGTCCCCAGATGCTCTTTAGGGTTATATTATTGACTAATGCGAATAAAATCGGCACTTATTTTTAATGAAATAATCTGCCAATGCCTTTCCGTTCCAGTTTCGTAATGATTGAAGTTTTTATCAGGAATTTGAAGAGAAGAATACTGGAGCATAAGACTATATCTTTCAGAACCGAGTTATCTATGTCTAATTCATCTGTCTCTAAAATTTAAGCACTCACACGTTCAGCAGACAATTATTTATTTGGTTCTGACTTTGAAATTAAAAAAAAAGTAAAAAAGAAACTGCAGTACGACTTTTAATATTAGATACTTATAGTCAATTTATTCATTGTACATTTCATCCAGGGCTGAATAATGTTCAGCTGAAGATGTTAGATGTGGTGAGATCTGTTATGTGTGTTGGTCTCTGTTATTGTTAGAAGGAAGTCTTGGAAGAGTTTTCAAAATACCTATATTTATATAATAAAAAAAGTAAGGGAGTAGGAGAAAATGCTCATCAAAATGTTCAGGGGGAAAATCAGCAGGGCATTCTCTGAATTCCTTTTATTCTCTTCTCCAAGGCTATGGGTCCCCCCCCCCCCTCACAGTTACAGACACTTAGAAATATGATTTTGTCAGTTGTATCTCAAGTACAAATATAAAATGTTATTATTAATTAATTAAGTATTAGCTTTTGCAATATTCGTGATTTTCTACGATGAATCCATAATTGACACAGGCCGAATGAGATTGTTTGGCAATTTATGTTAGTTTTATTTATTAATTTGCAAATTAATGACCTTGAACTTACAGCACCGTCGTGGTTTATTTTAATCGGTCAAATTTGTCAGATACAAGTGACACGATGAACTCATTCTCTATGGCCTTAAACTATAGCCTTGCTTGATGTAGTAGTGGTGGATGCAATATTTCTGATGTAGTGTTAGCTACAGTGTTTCATCTGCAACTACTACCACTACAACATTATAAATAATAGTGTTTGAGGTAGTAGGGATGGCTACAGTATTTCTTCTGTGTTCAGTGATTGATGTACAGTACTAATGTCGAAGATGACGAGATAGCAGAGACTAGAGAGTACTACTACTTCTGCTACTACTGCTGCTGTAGCAGAAGAATCATCCACTTCAAGAGCAAATATATTAAATCTTGGCAGAGGGAGAAGTTAGATCAGGTTCAACATTCCTCCTATCCAGTTCCCTTTCCCCGTTCTTCTCTGATACAACGCTGTGTTCTTCCTGACTTTTGTTCCCGAGGGCAGCATAAGCTGGAGGGTGCAGACACACTCTTTCGCTCTGCCATCCTCATCTCATCTGTCCAAAGGGGGATATGTAGCAGAAAGGGTATCACTTTTCATAGTGGATGTCGACGTTATATACCAAAAGGACTTCTGTTTTTTTCTTATGTATATCCATTTATTCTGTCTTTTATTCTTTCACGCCATTCTCTCTCTCTCTCTCTCTCTCTCTCTCTCTCTCTCTCTCTCTCTCTCTCTCTCTCTCTCTCTCTCTCTCTCTCTCTCTCTCTCTAGCTCCAGACGATTGTCGCTAGTCTCACACATTTTGCATAGAGGCGACAGGCTGATCGGGGGGGGGGGGGTTGGTATTCTTGGTCCTATTAAAAGTGGGTAAGGCCAAATAATGACTCCCCCACCCCCAATAAAAGCTAGTGAACTCTGGCTGTCCTCGTCCCTAGATTTATTCGCATGTTCTTTAGTTCCGTATATAGGTAAATATTTGTGCGAGGTTGAAGAGTCTGAAGTGGTATCCGTGTACCGCCAGATGCAACTTCCGGAAGATTATATATATATGTAATATATATATATATATATATATATATATATATATATATATATATATATATATATATATATATATATATGCGAACAAGCCTGAATGGTCCCCAGGACTATATGCGAATGAAAGCTCACACCCCAGAAGTGACTCGAACCCATACTCCCAGGAGCAATGCAACTGGTAACTACAGGACGCCTTAATCCGCTTGACCATGTATATATATAAATGATTCTGGCACGAATCTTCTCGAAATTACTTATCATTTTCTTCACTAAAGTAGGAAGTTGAAAAACTAACTTTCCAAAGTTCATTTTTACTTTTTATTTGGGTCTGACGCCTTTTTGAGGTGGTTAGGTAACATATGGATGAATGACATTACATGGGGGGATATTAATAAGGTATTAAATGTATGAAAATAGAGTGACATATTGGCAACCTATATTCTTCTGGCTGCATCCGTTCCTGTTGCAGGGTCATTTGGTCCAACTTCTGCGTTGGCCCGGGGTCATGAAGTGAGTACCCTGGAAACACAAACTGTAACTGTCTCTATTTTCCGCTTGTTACAACTTGTAATAAAGTTGTTACATTTTGGCTTAACATGTTTATGACGTATTAGAACGTTGTTACAACTTGCTATGTTGGTTGTTATAACTGGTTAGGTGTTAAAAAAATTTGTTCGAACGTTGTACCAACGTCGTAGTTTCGGTGTGTGTTTGGCGGGTAGAGGGTAATTGTGAATTAGCTGGTTATTGTTGACCAGACCACACACTAGAAGGTGAAGGGACGACGACGTTTCGGTCCGTCCTGGACCATTCTCAAGTCGATTGTGCAATGACTTGAGAATGGTCCAGTGAGAATGGTCCAGAATAATAACCTTAGCTGGTTATTGATTGATGGTCTTGATTTCTTGATATGCAGCGCTTCACTGGTGTCTAATCTTCTATTGTGGAGTGGAAGGAACGGGAAACAGCCAGAAGAACAGGAAAGTGGAATGATTGTTGAAATCATTTATGTCTGGTATATTTGTCCCTCGTGTCTTTAGTAATGTGAAACTGTTTTAAGTTTCATCTAATTTACTAATACTTTTTCCAGTTAAATTCGTCAATAATGGTCTGCCGAAATAATTTCTTGCATCATTTACCCTTTGTTTCTTTGTTATTCCAGTGTAAGAGGTTGCGTCCTTTGCGGTTTATTTTTTACATCTAAATAGATTGGGTGAATGTGCGTGAGCAGGTGGATTGACTACGGAAGTCGGACGTTGTCAAAAGCCAAAACGGCCGAGTTTTCCTAGTTATTCCTACTGCTTGCGTGAGGTCTACACTCAGGTCTGTTTCTCTCTACTAACAGTCGTGATTATTTTCTTCCCAAATATATCTGATCTCCTAGCTAGCTGTCTCTGATGTTCCTATTCATTTAGTTTCTTTCATTTTATTAAGTTGAACCCAAGAAAACATTTATTAAACTAATTGTTGCATTCATCTAGATCTTTTCATGAATTTTTGTTGTTTAGTTTGCAGGCTTTTTCAATGTTTAATTTTTGCTCCGTTTGCAAACATTGATTAGGTGCATATCTCTTGTAACAGGTCAATGGTTTACACGTGGAAACAGATGGCTTCGGGAATTGATGTCGGTGGCATCCCATTGGAAACACCAGTGACTCCTACCGCTTAAGTAATGCTATTAAATTACTTATTCTCTTATCTTCAGTCTTCAGTAGTCACTTTCCTTGTCACTCCGACCTTATAACTTATCATGTGGACCACTCTGACACGGGACACTGGCGAACGCCCTCGGTCCAAAAATTAAACATGAAATCTTGCCAAATTTTCACCCCCTTGTCATACAATTATACCAGTTCTGTGAGGCAGGATTTGCCAACCCTAAACGCGTGACAGGAATTCACCAACTCGTGGGCTCATATTATGATAAATAAATAGAAAAAGGGTTTTAATAAATCTCCTGTTTAATTTTTCACATGCCAGCGCTCTCAAACTGGTAGGGACCAAGTGAGCATAAAAAGCCACATGAAATACAGGAAAAAAAGGCAGGATTCGCAAATAGCAAAAAAATAAGACCGAAAATGGAAATTGAAGTGGTAATGATACAATTTGCCATTGTGGAGGAAGGATTTAGAGATGGACGGGATGGGAAGAGAGAGAGAGAGAGAGTGAGTGGGAGGTTCAGGTAAGGGTTATGTGGAACAGACGAGCAGGTGATCCAGTGCCACATGAAGGTTCCAACAGACAGGTGAACCAGTACCGTTGTTCAGCAACAAAGAATAATGGAAATAAATTATCCCAGACACAACGGTGGGAGGTTACTGAACAAAACCAAAAGTTCTTGAAAACCTGATCAGTTACATTGTACCATAACACACAGCCACATACTCCAAAGAATAAGCAACATGAGCCGAAAACCAATGAACGAGGTGGGACTAGAAGAGATAAATGATGTGAAAAGAAACACATTATCGGAAGAGCAAGGACATCAGAGAAAGATGGAGAGAGCATTATAAAGATTTACTGAATGGAGGTGACGTAAGAGGCGATAATGCCCACTTGGAAGGGAATGAGGAGAAATGGAAAGAGGACGAGAGAGAGACTGAAGCAATGGAATGGAAATGGAGATCCCTTGCAAATTCTAAAGTTAGGTCTGAACGTGAATGAGCTGCTTATATATATATATATATATATATTATATATATATAT
>WNGS01000337.1:12503359-12522817 GCA_020271785.1 Procambarus virginalis | reverse complement strand
TATCTTGTTGGGGTTGGTCAAACCTGTGGGGCGGCCAACCATATGGAAGCAGTAAAAACGACTACAAGAAACTGAAACATTGGTACACATCTGTAACGATAGCATGTGTGTGCCCTGAGCTTCTTCCTGGAGGAATTAGGTTCAAGGCTCATTCGCACTACCAGACCCTCCTAGAGCTGCCATTTTCTGATTCAGCACCTCAGTGTGGCGATCCAGAGGGGGGAAGTTTGCTGCGTTCCACAAAGTAGAAACGAAGCAAAACGTGAACAAAAGAAGAGGGTGGTAGGTAAAGAAACATGCGCTTGTCATGTGAGGATTTAAAGATGGAAGGATTTATCTGTTTGTAAGGTAGCTGTTGATAATTTGATGAGTGATGTAGTGTGTTTGGCCCATGTCTAATCTTAGGTTGTCGGTACATCTGATGATTATTTCAATGTTTTTGGTCAGGATATCTCTAGTAATGGTCTTGTTGTGTTTAGAAAGTATGTGTTCTATACTAGATCCCTCTTCCTTGTGCATTGTCAGCTGCCTGTCTCCTGTTGTTCAGACGAAGATCAACGTTGCAGGTCATCTGCAACAACAAATTAGGTTAACATATACGGTAGTGCTTCTCCTGTCAAGCCTGAGAAGAAAACATTTGTCTCGTTACTCACAACTGCATCTTACTTTTGTTTGTGGAGACGAAAGTCAGCATTGCAATACAACTGACCTTCTATACAATTCAACCATTGCCATTTCAATACAATACAACCGTTGCCATTGCAATACAATACATATGTTGATCAGCACAAAAGATTGGGCTTCTCTCACCAAACTACAACCACTCGTCCAAGTCCTCATACGAGTGGCAGTCTGGCTTGCAAAATGCACTACGTTGCAAATAACCATCTTCCTCCATTCTGCAGATAACTTGCTTTTTAATTCTATAAACGACTAATACATGAATTACCAAATGTGTCTCACACTGACTAGAAATGACAGAGCAGAATTTCACAGTGGTATGGCAGAGAACTTTCGACTTTCTGGTCAGTTTTGCATCAAAATCCTCGAACTGGTCAATGAGGAATGCTCTGGGGTGCGTCGTTTAGTTCTCCTACTTCACAATGAAAGCTCCGTTGGCTCAGAACTCGGGTTGGTCCAGTCTCAGGCGCTGGAGTTGAGGACCTTCACTCAGTAACGTCAAGCAAGCAAGACAGCGAGAGTGTCAGCACTCTCGCAGGCGCATAATAGGTCTCCTCCCATTGGTTCCACTAGGTCACGTGATCATTAAAACTTCATCGACGGATCAGAACTTCTTCGATAATTATAGTGGATTAACCCGTAGGTACATTGTGATGTCAACATCATTAAACAAAATTATACATCCTAACATATATTAAATATTTCTTGGTAGTTCTTAATGCTAGTAGTGGGGTGAGAATGACTCAATGTATGATTTCTTCTCATATAATTCACTGCATTTCGTATGCTTTGATTCCCCGATAGCCAAAATTATATGGGGTACTATGGAAAAGAAGCGGATCATGGCATCTTTGTGTTCCATGCTTTGCCTCGATTATCTTTGGTGTGTTTGTTGGGCATTTGAGTTACCTTGCGGTAACTCAAAGATAATCCTTCAAGAAGCATTATGCCCATCTTGAAGCAACACAGGGTTGCTTCAAGAAGGGTAAGTAGTAATGGTATTTTGGACATAAACAACGCAACAATATACATTGTCATATATCGTCAATATACACTATTCATTGTCATATATCAACAATATACACTATACATTTGAGTTAGCTGGAAACAAACAAACACCCCTGGGTGTAGGATATAATTAAATCTTATTCCATAACCCTGAACCTCAATTGACCAGCGGCCCTTGTGCCTGGTTATCGAGCTCATATTAACTATCTGTGATATCTACCACACTTACGAATTAATACTGTGCATATAATTAATTTATCAAATTATAAAACTGAAAAAGGCGGAGCGGTTATCATATCCGTGCTGGTGATATTGGTTATCACTCCGGCCGGTGGCATTGGTTATCACACAAGGTGCTTTTGATATTGGTTATCACAACAGTGTTTGAATCTCCTTTCATGAGATGAGTTTGAAATGAAATGTGTTTTCCTAATTGGTCTTCAAGTGAGTTCTTTTTTTAACATATCCTCACTTGCTGCGTATAAAATCCGACATTCACCTTAAATTTCAATACGCCAAAGACTCACGGGCTCACTATAGCCGGTGTTACGTGGAAACTGTGTTCCGAGTGGCCTGAATCTAAAACCTGTCAATTCAGATCGAGAGAATCCAACTTCCTAAGATGTCGGGCAACACCATAGAGTCAACAGGATCCTCTCCACTTAGGATCCGTCGGGAGCCTAAGTAGGAGAGGATCCTGCTCTTGCTGGGAACTCTAGTACATCAAACAAAAGATAAGAATCAATGGATGGACAGGGAGAGGGTGAGTTGGGTGATCTTAATGCACCTCCGTTCGTTTCTGAAACACACACACACACACACACACACACACACACACACACACACACACACACACACACACACACACACACACACACACACACACAACGTCTGCGGCATATGCGAGGCTGGCTAACATCAGAACGGCGTTCAGGAACCTGTGTAAGGAATCATTCAGGATCTTGTACACAACATATGTAAGACCAATCCTGGAGTATGCGTCCCCAGCATGGAACCCGTACCTTGTCAAGCACAAGACGAAGCTGGAAAAGTCCAAAAGTATGATACTAGACTAGTCCCAGAACTAAGAGGCATGAGTTATGAGGAAAGGCTGCGGGAAATGCACCTGCAATGCAAAAAAATGAGGAAATGCAAAAAAATGAGGTGATTTGATAAAATGCTATGCCCAAGATAACCATCCAGGTGCCGGCGGGGAAGTGGTTCATATAGCCTCGGCTATCACTTCCTTATGTTCGGTCGTTATGGTCAAGTGGTTTAAGGCATCCCTGTACATACCAGTTGCATTGCTCCTGGGAGTATGGGTTCGAGTCACTTCTGGGGTGTGAGTTTTCAGTTGTATCTAGTCCTGGGGACCATTCAGGCTTGTTTGCATTTGTGTTCCTCACGTGTTGCCCCAAAAAATGAGGTGATTTGATAAAATGCTATGCCCAAGATAACCATCCAGGTGCCGGCGGGGAAATGGTTCATATAGCCTCGGCTATCACTTCCTTATGTTCGGTCGTGATGGTCAAGTGATTTAAGGCATCCCTGTACATACCAGTTGCATTGCTCCTGGGAGTATGGGTTCGAGTCACTTCTGGGGTGTGAGTTTTCAGTTGTATCTAGTCCTGGGGACCATTCAGGCTTGTTTGCATTTGTGTTCCTCACGTGTTGCCCCAAAAAATGAAGTGATTTGATAAAATGCTATGCCCAAGATAACCATCCAGGTGCCGGCGGGGAAGTGGTTCATATAGCCTCGGCTATCACTTCCTTATGTTCGGTCGTGATGGTCAAGTGGTTTAAGGCATCCCTGTACATACCAGTTGCATTGCTCCTGGGAGTATGGGTTCGAGTCACTTCTGGGGTGTGAGTTTTCAGTTGTATCTAGTCCTGGGGGACCATTCAGGCTTGTTTGCATTTGTGTTCCTCACGTGTTGCCCCAAAAAATGAGGTGATTGATAAAATGCTATGCCCAAGATAAATCCAGGTGCCGGCGGGGAAGTGGTTCATATAGCCTCGGCTATCACTTCCTTATGTCCGGTCGTGATGGTCAAGTGGTTTAAGGCATCCCTGTACATACCAGTTGCGTTGCTCCTGGGGTATGGGTTCGAGTCACTTTGGGGGTGAGTTTTCAGTTNCAGCTCATTGCCATCTCTGCCTATTGTGAAGTCAACTCAGTATTGAGGGAGGGAAATTATCAGGGGAAAAACGTAAAGCCATTATGACTATATAGCACTTGAAGGGGTCAGGATAAGGATTTTGGATGGGACTGAGGAAAGGAATGGTGCCCACCACTTGTGGACGGTCGTGAATTGACCGACGACCTGCATGAGTTATATAGTCAATAATATTGAGTATATACTCAATAGTATTGAGTATTACTCAATACTCAGTACTGAGTAAACCCATTGGCAATCCAACTTACTGCCATCTACAAGCCCAAACTCAGTTTTAGCTTCAGATTTTAATGTAGCAAGATTAACCCACATGTTATAATCTAAAAAAGAAATTATACATCCTATTTTTTATTTTTTCTGTAGATGTTTTCGTATTTAACCACTAAATTAAAAATCTTTTCAGGTTGACTTCCTATCCTTGCAACCAAGGATGAATACATGTTTTTAGGGAATTATAAAAGAAAGTCGAGTATATATTTATCTAGTGAAAACTGGTCAAAATGATTGAGAAAAATCCTTCAAAAGGGGATGAAAGAAATATAACCGAAAGCACATATCAGTCCGATTGACACGTTGAGATGTGTTTAAGATGATCTCAATGGCTGAGAGTGGTTTGGAGATCTGGTTTGACAGTTCAAGTGGGTTGTTAAGGCAGTGGGGAAGGGAAGTGAACTATTAGGACAAAACGCCAAGGTATTACGACTATATAACACTTAGAATGGATCAGGATAAGGATTTGGGATGGCTCGGGGGTTGGGGGGGGGGAGGTATGGTGCCCAACCACTTGTGGACGATCAGGAAAAAGTGGTATGATGATCAGGGTGTGTAGAGGGTGTTGGTTGTGGTAGTTGTGGCCAGCTATGGTCATGGTTGTGGTAATATGTTTATATGGTGTTGGTAGCCGGGTTGATTTTGCAACTGGAACTTGCCTGAGCTTGTAGTCGATGCAGGCATAAACGACAGCAGTATACTGAAGCAGTGAGCTGGATTTACTATGATGCTAAGCTAATGTAATGATCTCAGTGTACTGACGTAGGTATAACGGTAATTGGCTGAGGTGGAGCTTGGGTGGTAGCAAGCTGGAGATGGCAGCGGTGTTGTGATGGCAGTGGTGTTGTGATGGCAGCGGTGTTGTGATGATAGTGGTGTTGTGATGGCAGCGGTGTTGTGATGGCAGCGGTGTTGTGATGGCAGTGGTGTTGTGATGGCAGTAGTGTTGTGATGGCAGTGGTGTTGTGATGGCAGTGGTGTTGTGATGGCAGTGGTGTTGTGATGGCAGTGGTGTTGTGATGGCAGTGGTGTTGTGATGGCAGTGGTGTTGTGATGGCAGTGGTGTTGTGATGGCAGTGGTGTTGTGATGGCAGTGGTGTTGTGATGGCAGCGGTGTTGTGATGGCAGTAGTGTTGTGATGGCAGTGGTGTTGTGATGGCAGTGGTGTTGTGATGGCAGCGGTGTTGTGATGGCAGTGGTGTTGTGATGGCAGTGGTGTTGTGATGGCAGTGGTGTTGTGATGGCAGTGGTGTTGTGATGGCAGTGGTGTTGTGATGGCAGTGGTGTTGTGATGGCAGTGGTGTTGTGATGGCAGCGGTGTTGTGATGGCAGTGGTGTTGTGATGGCAGCGGTGTTGTGATGGCAGTGGTGTTGTGATGGCAGTGGTGTTGTGATGGCAGTGGTGTTGTGATGGCAGCGGTGTTGTGATGGCAGCGGTGTTGTGATGGCAGTGGTGTTGTGATGGCAGTGGTGTTGTGATGGCAGTAGTGTTGTGATGGCAGTGGTGTTGTGATGGCAGTGGTGTTGTGATGGCAGCGGTGTTGTGATGGCAGCGGTGTTGTGATGGCAGTGGTGTTGTGATGGCAGTGGTGTTGTGATGGCAGCGGTGTTGTGATGGCAGTGGTGTTGTGATGGCAGCGGTGTTGTGATGGCAGTGGTGTTGTGATGGCAGCGGTGTTCTGATGGCAGTGGTGTTGTGATGGCAGTGGTGTTGTGATGGCAGCGGTGTTGTGATGGCAGTGGTGTTGTGATGGCAGCGGTGTTGTGATGGCAGTGGTGTTGTGATGGCAGCGGTGTTGTGATGGCAGTGGTGTTGTGATGGCAGTGGTGTTGTGATGGCAGTGGTGTTGTGATGGCAGTGGTGTTGTGATGGCAGTGGTGTTGTGATGGCAGCGGTGTTGTGATGGCAGTGGTGTTGTGATGGCAGCGGTGTTGTGATGGCAGTGGTGTTGTGATGGCAGTGGTGTTGTGATGGCTGCGGTGTTGTGATGGCAGCGGTGTTGTGATGGCAGTGGTGTTGTGATGGCAGTGGTGTTGTGATGGCAGTAGTGTTGTGATGGCAGTGGTGTTGTGATAGCAGTGGTGTTGTGATGGCAGCGGTGTTGTGATGGCAGTGGTGTTGTGATGGCAGTGGTGTTGTGATGGCAGTGGTGTTGTGATGGCAGTGGTGTTGTGATGGCAGTGGTGTTGTGATGGCAGTGGTGTTGTGATGGCAGCGGTGTTGTGATGGCAGTGGTGTTGTGATGGCAGTGGTGTTGTGATGGCAGTAGTGTTGTGATGGCAGTGGTGTTGTGATGGCAGTGGTGTTGTGATGGCAGTGGTGTTGTGATGGCAGCGGTGTTGTGATGGCAGTGGTGTTGTGATGGCAGTGGTGTTGTGATGGCAGTGATGTTGTGATGGCAGTGGTGTTGTGATGGCAGTGGTGATGGCTCATGTGACTGAGCATTTTGCTATTTTGAGCAAATTTTATTATTTATTGAAATCTTGAGAATTCACAGGTAATGAGACATGTGCAACCTATGTCGTTTACATACCTGTCTTTCATAAAGGGTTCTTTTGGAAAGGGTCCAATCTTATGTTCTGAATGGCTTGAGAACTAAGAAACAAGCTGTAAGTTAAACAGATTATATATACAGCTTCTTATTTTAAGGATTTTGTATAAAGGTGATCAATCCAAATTCAATTAAATTTTTCTTTCCAAGACAATACAAATTTTAGAAAATATCTTAATACCTATAAATTATTAACGATCGAGTATGTTCTGACTTAGCTGCTCTTGTGTCTCAAGATTCCACAGGAAATTCCATTTGAGTCTCAGAGTATCACAGAAAGTTTTCTTGAGTATCAAAATACCACAGAAAGTTCCTTTAAAGTCTCAAAATACCACACGTAGTTATACTGGAGTCTAAAAATATACACTGTGTCAATTTTACAAGATATGAATTCAATGAAATGGGAAAAATCCTTGAATTTATGTAATTACTAAAAGCATCTTAGAGTGCCTCTGTTCTGAAGATGGCCTAGAAAGCTTCTCGGGAATCTCAAATGCCAAGATAAATGACAGGTATACGTGATAAGATACACCAAATTGCTTTATTTCCTGATGAGAAATTACTAATGTCTTGGACTCACGAAAAAATTTCAATCAGTAAAAACTCTTCTGAATTTAGATCCATTATTTTTTTCTTTACAAAAGATACGTTCGTCATAATTATTTTATTTCTAATAATTTGACCAAATCGCTTTGATTTTAGATCTGAAAACGAAAACAGAGTAACTTTAAATTTATCTCTGTTATTGAAGACGACATGTTTGGCCTCTCTCCAGTAATAGCATCCATAATTAGTAATAACTTCAAGGTTTCTTTTGTGAGACCAATACCTTAATTTTTGTTTTGATTTCATATGTATTCTGCTTTAATATCATGCTGAAAATAATATGTTATAGGGTCGACTTGGGAGTGTGAGTACCCAACTGTACTCACACTCTCAAGTCGACCACTATAACACATTATTTTCAGCATGATATTAGAGCTGAATGAATATGAAACCTAAACAAAAATTTAGGCATTGGTTTCATAAAAGAAACCTGAATAGTTTAGTAGAAAGACTCTAAATACCACCCTAGAATTCAACAAGACACCAGCTCACATTGTCCCTGAAAACGTTCTCTATATCCCCCACCGGTTAATTATTCAGTCCCTGGTATTCCGTTGAACCCAATTGCCTCGAGAAAATGAATACCGGCTTTCGTAGTTGTCCGATATACCAGGTCTTACCTGTATCTGGATCCACACTGTCTCCTTATTACCAATTCGCTCTTCCATTTTATATGACACAGCAGCAGTAAACAAGAAAGTTAGGTGTTTCTGAGCTCTTCACACAGTTGTTTATGATTCTATTTGGCGTCGGGGTTTTGTTGTTTGTAAATTGTGTTTTGTTTGATTCCGTGTAAACAGGATAATTTTAGCAATTAACAATTGTTCAGTTTGTCTCATTGTTTTAATCAGTTACAGATTTTATTCTTCTATCGATTGAAAGTTGCTAGAATTTCTGTTTTATTTGTTTTAATTATTTAAAAAGTAATGTGCATGTTTCTAAACTTTTCTCTCAACTGGAAGAGTTCATGGTCAGTAGAATTACTCGGTGTGTCGTCTGTCAATATTTGTTTCCGTTCCCAGCTCTGTTTTAAAATTTATAGTCGACTGTGCAATGTTATACCCTCTTTATTATTATTATTATTATTATAAAGTATATATACACATACACACACACACACACACACACACACACACACACACACACACACACACACACACACACACACACACACACACACACACACACACACTCACACATATATATATATATATATATATATATATATATATATATATATATATATATAAACTGCACCCACTGCACCACTCTCAGACCCCTTATAGGGGTCTGAGCGTGGTGCAGTGGGTTAAGGCGTTACCTGTTATGCCAGTTGCTGGAAGGCTTCTGTGCTGGCTAGGGTTCGAGTCTCCTGGTGGGAAAGTGTTCTAAAGTTGAATAACTACTCTTGCGTGTTTAGGCAAGTTGGGCATATATATATATATATATATATATATATATATATATATATATATATATATATATATATATATATATATATATATATATATATATATGGAAAAACCACAAAGAAATGGAGAAGAGAGATGAACGTTTCGACTCGCGAAAGTCGTTGTCAACATCAGACTCAATCCCCCTCAAACGACTTTCGTGAGTCGAAACGTTCATCTCTCTTCTCCATTTCTTTGTGGTTTTTCCGCATACAAATGATCAGTGTTTAGTGATCGTCAATTGCATATATATATATATATATAATATATATATATATCTATATATATATATATATATATATATATATATATATATATATAGAGCATGAAAATGCCTGCTAAATATGATGACTGTAATTTGGTGTGGAGGGAGGCTGTACTCCATGTGAAGAAGTATAATGAACTTCATAATTCTACAGAAACTATTTATTTATTTATATTTATTTATAAACAAGAAGGTAAACTTGGATTGTGGGAGGTACATAACATTCGTGTTCCTACATTCCTACAAACCCACTCTTGCAATGCCATTAACACGTATCGGGCAGAAATGCTAATTCGTCTAATGCTCTGGATTTATAATATGGCAGTAAATCTATTTCTAAATAAATTCCATCCTATATCTTTCATTATCTTCAGCTTATCCATTGTCCAGTTTACTTTAATTTCCCGCTCTCTCTTTCCGACTAAAGTCATATCACGTAAGGAAACAGTAACTACCCACCAGCAGGAGGCTCTGACCACGAATTGAGCTAAACAAGTTACGAATGTCACAGCGCCTTCTAAATCACCATATTCTCAGAGGCTCAGCATCTGGCCCAGCTGCACCTCTACGAAGCAGTTAACAGAGAATGAGTTTCCTGTATCGTCAGCTATACCTGAGAACGAATTTCGGGTACAGTCAACGCGACCCCAGTGACCCTAGTGACCCTAGTGACCCCAAGTGGGAACTTCGACAGGAACTAATGTGTAGCCATCGATTCAAAATTTCCTGATCGCATAAGTTTGTTCACGCGAGACAAGATGATTATCAGAAGAAACTGGTAACCAGCGTGTCTCTATGGGCTTGGTAGGGATATAGGAGCTGGGAGAGGACAGGGGCTGGGATATAAGGACGGAGGCTAGGAACGGTGCTCAACATCTTGGACCGTCAGAAGTGAGCGAACCCCGACCTTCAAGACGTGAGGTTGTTGAATGTACCGTCCAGTTCAAGTAAATTGGACTTGTTCACTCAAGATAATTTCCCGTCAAGAAGACTTGAGTCAGTTGCAGTCACGGCAGAATTGGTTTTAACGGGAGATTATTTCACCCCTGTGGTCATCTATTTGACCAATTTGAAGACTGTCAGTGTGAGTAAATATTTGGGAAAATCTTTAACGTTTCCAGTATGAAGTTAATCGTCTCCAACATATTAATTTCCCCACAAATGAAGCGTTAACGAGGAGTCGATTTTCCTGAAAAAATAACATCAAGGAGCAACATTTCGCTAAAAATTGCGTACATAAAATTGCGTACGTAAGTCACTTCTCTCGTAAACTAGCACATTACTAGCCCTTCAATTTCCTCACAATTTACGCCACGACCTGTGCGTCATACACATCCCTTCCCCTACCCCCCCTTCCCCAGTAGGACGATACGCACAAGTCAATTTCCGCACAAACTAGAGCATTACGAGCGCGTCAATTTCCGCCCGAACTAGGACCCGTTACTTGGTCCTGTAGAGGATTCGTGGCTGCGGTAACTGGGCCAAGCAAGATCGATACTAAAGTTGTATCCCAAGACTCCGGCGCCCGCAGCAACCTCCTCGACCGGGATCAGCTGTTATTTATTTACAAACACGAGTCAGCTGACACGTGTGACTCTGTTTAACACCTGTATGAAGAACAAGGAGGGGCGTGGGGGATGGTTGAGCGGAGGGAGGGGGGGAAGAAAAGAGAAAGGGAGAATGGGAAGGAGGAGAAAGTCAGGGCAGGAATATGGAGGGAGAATAATGGGGGAGTAGATGGAGATGAAGAACAAACGGGTGGAAGTGGGGCAAGGACACGAGGAATGGAATGTAATAGAGAGAGAGTAGCAGGAAGGGGTGAAGGAAGCTACAGGTAACGAAGAGGAAGGAGGAAACAGATGAAGATAGATGTGAAAGCGGGACAGTGCAGGAATGTGGAAGAGAAAGATGCTGGAATGTGACAAAAAGTTATGTTGCAATGTAGAAGAGGAAGATGCCGGAATGTAAAAAACAAAAGGAAGAGGTCATGGTGGAATGTGAAAGAGGAAGGAACTGGAATATGAAAAAGAGATAGGTATACACAATAATTAAACAGAGAAAACGGGAATGGAACAGAGAAGAACTACAATGACCTAGAAGAAGTTGAAGTAGGGAGCACCAATCAACAATCACGCACCCACTGAACAGGTTAAATTACAACCAGGCTCATCTTCACTTATACTTAAAGGCACCTGGGTGGGAGATGACACGTGTGTCATTCTAAATATAAATGTTTCGTTTCCTGTGTATGTCAGGTGTGTACTCATCTGCATTGAGTTTCAGCTCTTTGATCCCGCCTCTCAACCGTCAGTAACCGGTGTACAGGTTCTTGAGCCTACTGGGCTCTATCATATCTACACTTGAAACTGTGTATGGAGTCAGCCTCCACCACATCACTGCCTAATGCATTCTATTTGTTAACTACTCTGACACTGAACAAATTCTTTCTAATGTCTCTATGGCTCAGTTCCTACCTGTGTCCCCTTTTGCGTGTGGCCCCTGTGTTAAACTGTCTTTAACTACTTTATCTGTTTCTCTAAAAAAATGTGTATGTGATGATCATGTCTCCATCTAACTCTTCTGTCGTTCAGCTACGTGAGGTTTGAGACCTGTTCTCTCAGGTGTATGTTGTCAGATGTGTGGCGTCAGGTATTTACTATCACGTGTGTGTTGTAGGTGTGCGTGGCGATCCTCAAAAAATTCGAGGAAATTTAGAACATTTTAAAATGAAACATAATAAGAACTGTCGCATAATAATGTAGAACATGCAAAACATATATCAGTATTGAATATGTGTCATTTCTTCTTTTTTTTAGCTAGTGGGAGAATTAGTCTTATCTTTAGGGAATGGTGCGGAACTAACGCGAGTGAAGCACGCATACCTTGTTGAACAGGCAGCGATACATGTGTTTGTTCAAGACGCCAGTAAGCGTTTGAGACCTGGTGTATTGTCTTGCGTGTGTTGTCGCCATGCTGTGTTTGCGTGTGTCCTGGTGTTTTGTCTTGCGTGTGGGGTCGCCATGCAGCGTTGCGTGGCGTGTTACGGGGGTCAAGTTGCCTTAGTTATGGCAACTTGACCGGAGTCAAGTTGTGTGTGTATTTGTGATCAACGTGGCAACTCGGGCGCTTCAGTGATCAACGATATCATGCCTCCGATTGCCATGTTTTGCTTCCCTCAAAGTTTTATTTTTCTCCATTGACTCCTGTTTCATCTGCTTTTCTTCCCCCTCCTCCTCCTTCTATTCCTACAGTTCCTTCAGCTCCTCGTCCTGTTTCTGTCCCTCCTTATCCTTCTGAATCACCTACGCCTTTTCGTCCCCATCGTCTTCTTATTCCTCTCTATTATTATCATCATTTTTTCTTTTATTGCATCTTCATTTTTATCGATTTATTCTCGGATTTCATTACCCAGCATTATTCCTATCCTCGTCTGATGCTTTTCATTCCTTCCTCTGGTTGTCTTCCTCCCTCCCACGTCCTCTCTACTGCCTGTGTCTCGACCCCTCCCTTTTCCTTCCCATTGAACCAATGCCCTTCCTCTTTATCTTTACTGTTGTCCTCCTGATGGGCGTTGCGTTCTGCTTACAATCTTCCTAGATATCCGTCATTATCTCTCATATTTCCCTTTCTTCCTCTTGCTATCTAGCACCTCAATCATTCCCTCACACCATCCTCCTCCATCTTTACCCTTATGGCCCTCATTTCGTTTTTATTCCACTTTTCTCTTTGCTACTACTCTGAAGTTCCGTTGTTTTCTTATCTTTTCCCCCTGTCATACCTTCCTTTATCTCCTGCATCTTTCCCACTCGCCGTTTTTCTTTTACGTTCTTCTAAACATCACCCGTTTCACTCCTGTTGAACGAGGAGTGAATCATCTATCTTCAAGTTTCAAGATATTTCGATTCACTTCAAGAGTGAATCGAAATCTTCAGCAGTTTCTCTATCCTTCGTCCTCGACCACACCTGCTGCATCTTCATGTACGATCGTTCCCTAGAGTCTTGTTAGCAGGTGTGCCCATTACAACACCGTAATGGGCGATTGAAGTGACCCCTGTTACTGACCTCAACTTTATGTAAGGTCACTAATTTAAAACACCCCCTACATCCCTTTCCCAACAACAGATTTAAAGATAATTTACCTGAGGGGCCACTAACACTGTAGTGGCCTGAGAAGAGGACAGGAAGCCGGCGGCTTGGCGAAGATCTGCGCCACTTAAATATCCCTTCTATTTTCCTTCAGATGTCTCTGTTCCCAACGCCCTATTTCCCTTCTCCTTCTCTCTACATCACGTGACCTTTCTCCTTCTCTCTACATCACGTAGACTCTCTTGTCGTCTGTCTTGCTCTCAAATATACGTAGATTGGACCATGTGTGGGTGAATAAATATTATTTTTCCAAACTTGGTGCGTAATGTATCCGGTTATGTTGCTACGTAAGGCAATAGTATGTTTGAGGAACATGAAAGCCGTATAGCATATTTGTTCTTAGTCTGTCTTGTATCCCTTTCAACAACCTTTCAATACACTAAGCTGGGTTTGTTGTCTTTACTATAGGTCTAGTCCATCAAGGGTTATAATGCGGCTTCTCCAGAGGAAAAATGAATGCCACTCTCTGCCTCTTCAATAAATATTTCAACGCTTTTGCCTCTTCATTAATTTCAAACTCTTCATTCATCTTCTGTTCCTTTCTCTCTGCAATTTTCTCTTCTAATCTTTCACCTTCATTTTTCTTCCTAATCTTCGTTTCAAGTAATTCTTGTCTTGCATTTATTCTCATTTGATCTCTTACTTATATTATCATCTCTTACTTATATTATCTATTCGTTCACTTCTTATTTTGTGAGTAATCGACTTGAACGTTCTTCTTTCTCAGCCATCCTTATCCTTCTCTCCATTTCTCCATTTATCGCCTCTACCATCTTTATTCTCTTTTTCCACTCGTGTCTCCTTTCAATTTTACTTAGACCCCCCCTGTCTCATCCTATGTTCTCTACTCTATCTCCTCTCATCCTATGTTCTCTACTCTTTCTCCTCTCATCCTGTGTTCCCTACTCTCTCTCCTTTAATCTTACGTTCTCTCCTCTTTCTCCTCTCATCCTGTGTTCCCTACTCTCTCTCCTTTAATCTTACGTTCTCTCCTCTTTCTCCTCTAATCCTATGTTCTCTCCTCTCATCCCTTCTGGCAGCACTCATCCGCTCTTCCAAGCCTCCAGCACGTATCGCTGAGATAACTTCCTCTCACCACTCTGCACGAAGAGTGCCAGAGAGTGCCGTTCTGGGTGCCAGAGAGAGTGTGGGTAAGAGAGCCAGAGTGTGACAAACTTATGATTAAAGGACATTTTATTTCGCAACTCTATGTTACATTTTTATTTCTGTGTTTATTTGTTCTTAATATCTGCAATTAGCCTTTAGGTACAAGAGTAATATCTGGACTTGCGTTCGAGCCTCCAAGCTTCGGTACATATAATAAAGTTACAGAGATTTGGAACTATTTATGGATTTCTTGACCAGCATTACGAGATTAAGGATGAGTTTGAGAGTGTATGTCAACACTTTATTCCACA
This sequence comes from Procambarus virginalis, assembly GCA_020271785.1. Taxonomy (NCBI): domain Eukaryota; kingdom Metazoa; phylum Arthropoda; class Malacostraca; order Decapoda; family Cambaridae; genus Procambarus; species Procambarus virginalis. The sequence goes on along the minus strand of WNGS01000337.1, from coordinate 12,508,243 downwards.
ATTCCTGTTTTTATTGTCTTTTTTTTTTACTTGAAGTAATAAAGTTGTGTTTGATGAATTTGGCTTATTGATTTGGAATGTGACCAAGAATTGTGACCTCATTTGACTCCTTTTCCCCTGGTGTCCCTGTTCACCTAGCAGTAAATAGGTACCTGGGAGTTAGACAGCAGCTACGAGCTGCTTCCTAGGGGTATGTAACAAAAAGGAGGCCTGGTCGAGGATCGGGCCGCAGGGACGCTAAGCCCCGAAATCATCTCAAGATAACCTCAAGAAGATAACCATTAACCTGTACTGATAGCAAGGCCGTTTACCCACCTTAGCAATAATTTTAGTCACAAGTTAATTACTCGTGTTAGTTATAGCAAGATTCTGACATCATATATCAATATAATAATACACAAGGAAATATCCTTCATTAGCTTTTATTTTGTAACAATTATGAAACAAGAAATAATGAGCGGTAAATTTGCTTTCCTTCATCTTATTAATCCTTTTAGTAAAACAAACACTTTACTTTACTTTAAAAGTAAAATAAAGTGTACGTTTTAATAGTAAAGCAAGGTAAAGTGTTTGTTTAAACAGTAAGTAAAGGTATTTATCAAGAGAAAGTACCAAGCCTGTGGATTGCGTAGCATTTCGAATGGAGACGAGGACAAGGATCTGGGATATGAGGACAAGGAGCTTGGATATGAGGATAAGGAGCTGGGATATGAGGACTAGGAGCTGGGATATGAGGACAAGGAGCTGGGATATGAGGACAAGGAGCTGGGATATGAGGACAAGGAGCTGGGATATGAGGACAAGGATCTGGGATATGAGGACAAGGAGCTGGGATATGAGGACAAGGAGCTGGGATATGAGGACAAGGAGCTGGGATATGATGACAAGGAGCTTGGATATGATGACAAGGAGCTTGGATATGAGGAAAAGGAGCTAGGATATGATAACAAGTAGCTGGGATATGAGGACAAGGAGCTAAGATATGATGACAAGTAGCTGGGATAAAAGACACCTTAAAGACAAGAAGCTGGGGTATCAGGACAATCAGCTGGGATATAGGGACAAGGAGCTGGGATATGAGGACAATCAGCTGGGATATAGGGACAAGGAGCTGGGATATAAGGACAAGGAGCTGGGATATAAGAACAAGGAGCTGGGATATAAGGACCATGAGCTGGGATATAAGGACAAGGAGCTGGGATATAGGGAGAAGGAGTTGGGATATAAGGATAAAGAGCTGGGATATATGGACAATGTAAAAGACATACCATTTTTTCGTTTTGGTAACATCTGGATAAGTTATCACCTGTTAGTAGATGCTGTTGCCTGTCTGAGCTGAATAGTATTCGTATACTATGTCAACAATATTCTCATTAGCAATTATTGTGAATTGCTGGGATCACTGACCAGCCATACATAGCGTCCTATGGCCAAAGGATACCTGATCAACCAGTCAGTGATTCATACGCCAGGCTGCGAACAGCCGCATCCAACAGCCTGGTTGACTAGTCCAGCAACGAGGAGGCCTGGTCGACGACCGGGCCGCGAGGTCGCTGAGCCCCGAAATCACCTGAAGGTAAGATAGTTAAGGTATCGGATATCATTTGGGCGTAAAGTACCTATTCTGACCTTATACACCAAGGTCATTTCCTCTACTTCTACTTCTTCCTTACTTTATCAACATTTGTGTTGCAGGTTTCAATTCACTGCTTTACTAAGTCTTTCCTCGTCTCATTTCTGCCTTCTGTCACTTGAGCAATCAACAATAATCTTATTTCATGTTTCATCTGCTAATTTTATATAAGCTCCGGTACATCCTTAAAAATTCGTGACTGAATATATCCTGCCCTAATACAAACAAAAGTATGTAAAAAAAACAGTACGGGGAGTTAAGCCACAGTGGGTTTCAAGTCTATAAACTTAAATGCAGACCCGTGTATATTTCGTGTCTCGAACCTTTTCTCGAATCATTGAACCAACGCAATAAATTTCCAATTCGCACATTCGTTTCAGCAGTACCAAAACGCCCAGGAAAAGTCTTTTTAAACTTCACAACCTTTCCCCCCCCCCCCCACTCTTTCCCTCCCTAAAAAAAAGTCTAAATCTTGAACATCAAAAACATTCCAGGTATATCAAAGACATAAAACAGGCTCTAACTTAGTGGACTGCGAACCCCACATTTACCAACTGCTAACCCCCCACTACCACAAATTCCTGTCCCCAATCCCACATGGAAGACGTAAGGCTGGCGCCCGGTACTTCACGCCAGACTACTGGTCATATAACCCACTCATGGCAACCAGTAAAAATTATGATCACAGAGCCCTAAACCTTTCCCAAGACATGTGTTCAAATATCTCTGGAAAATATACCTTAACTGAGCAAGAGAACCATCGGGAAATGCCGGAGAAGGGAGAGATTTCGCTCGCTTGAGGAAGGAATGCCTTAAGAACCACTTAAGAACCTGCGAACCGTGAGGGTTCATGAGACCGTGGGCCAGGTTGGGACATGTGTAAGGGGGATAGGGGTGGGAGGGAGAGATGAGGGAAAGAAATGGGAAGTGACGTAAAGGGAGAATTAATAGGAGACGATAAATAAGTTAGAGTGGAAATGGAGAAGGGAAGAACGGTGGGTGATAATAGGGTTAAGTTCATGAGTGTTTATGGAGCAGTCTGCCCTGTGTGTGTGTGTGTGTGTGTGTGTGTGTGTGTGTGTGTGTGTGTGTGTGTGTGTGTGTGTGTGTGTGTGTGTGTGTGTGTGTGTGTGTGTGTGTGTGTGCGCGATGGCGTTTTATCTCGTGTGGTAGCGTTTTGTGTCCTGTGGTAATATATTGTATGGTGTATTTTTGCTGTGTGGTGTTAAATTTTGTTGTATTTGAGAAGTGGTGTTTTGAGTCATGTGCTATGGCTTGGTGTGGAGTAGTGCGATGTGTGTGAGATAGTGTTAGTTTGTTTCATTTGGTCTAATGTGGTTCAGTCTGTCGTGTTTCAGTCTGTTATCGCCTGGATTATATATTATAATTTGGTTGACAGAGCACAAAAGACCCTCAGATCGAAACAAGGGTTTTCGTGGAATACTGAAAACATAGCAATGTAAGCTGAACAAAAAAAGTATAATTTCTCTGTATATACTTATTGTCATAAATGAATATATTATATTCCATATGATAGAATATACTAATATCTGTGATCAGTTACTGCAGGCCTGAATTCGGCTCGCCTTCTAACCTATAACAAGACAATTACAGCAATTACTATGATTTATAAAATAAATATTATACCAATTTCTCAATTGATTAAGAATTAAAACATTTCCCTTTTTATAGGAAAAACTGTGCAAATAACTTAGTTATTTTGTTCGATAACGTTTACCAATAACGTTTACCGATAACGTTTCAATATTTTACATGAGTAAAATATTGAAAATAAAAACACTGGATAATTCTATCTCAGGATAACGCATATAGTCAAATAAAAGTGTTACGGACATTAAAATAACAATGAACCAGCGGTAAAAAAATGTAATTCCTAATCAATATTAAATAATTGCACAGATATTTGCTAAGTATCCAAAGGCTATATTACTAATGTGAGGTTGAACTCTATCTCCAAAGGCTCTACTTTACTTGGATCGTGAAAAAGACTTCTAAAATAATATTTTTTGCCTCTACTCTTCACACCTGCAGTCATGTTCAATCGACTCTGATACACAATCTTTCCAACATGAACCTTAGGCCTGGCTTAGTTGCTGTTGACTCTTCCCTTTCACAGAATATACTCAAATGTCCCAACCTTCTTAACAAACGTGAGCTGGCTTAAACCTATCCCCCTTTTTCTCACCTGTCACTTAATCTTACCTTCGTCTTATTCTTACCTTATTCCATTCTTCCTTCATCCCATTCTTACCTTTCATTTTACTAATGTCTTCTTCTCTTACCTGCTCCTCACCTCACTTTTATTCATTTATTTGCCCGTACTTTCCTCTCTTCCACTACACGTCTTGATAATGGTCGAGGACGGACCGAAACGTCGTAGTTTCTCCATCTTCTGATGTGTCGTTTGGTCGTCAAATCATCAGCTACGTTATTGTGACATCTGCATATTTTATCGTTATTTACTTGCATTAACTTAATGGACTGTATCCAAGAGCTTGCCCTTCCATTCATTTTTCACAGTCATTGTAATGAATAGGAGCAGCAGTTCTGAATTCATGATTCATTGATTCTTGTTTTGCAGGCTAAGAACTCTCATTCCCGAGGTTCATTTTAAGCCTTTATCAAACGTGCGTTTACCCAATCAGCCAATTTGTTTATGACGAGAGTTCCAATTGCTTTCCGGGTGTACATGGACGGGCAGAGTGAAAGAATGGGACAGACATCATCCCATTATAATGATATATATATATAAACGCAGCGTCTGATGAATTTCTCAAGGTATTGATCAGATGGTGAGCAGCAGAGTCCCCCTGGACCAGACCACACTAGACCTCAGGCTACCGAGGCTTAGGCCAGGCCAGCCCTAGAGATATAAGGCCAGGCCAGCCTCGGGAGACCGCAGGACAAACGATATTATACCAAAACAGTCAAATTAAGATTAAGTTCGAAATGGCTTTCGACCCCATTTTCTCGTAGCACTCAGGATATATATATATATATATATATATATATATATATATATATTATATATATTATATTATATATTATATATATATATATATATATATATATTATATATATATATATATATATATATCGATGCAGGGTTGAGTTATAAAATGTCTCTGACTCTAAGCTAGAAAACAGTCACATCACAGATGTAACGTAAGACTTAACCAAATATGGTGAATTATCGGTAAGTATGTTCAGTGCTGGTAACTGCAAAGATA
>WNGS01000337.1:12481014-12491384 GCA_020271785.1 Procambarus virginalis | reverse complement strand
AACTACACACACACTAAAAGATGAAGAAATCATGAATTTCGATCCGTTTTGGAGCGTTCCTATGGTAATTCACTGGAATAAATAAGTCCTATGATAACTGATACCTTAGGAATGAATTACACAGTGAGGGGCTGAATATATATGACCAATTGCTTATATGCGAATCAGAGTGCAAAGCTCTTCAACCAATCAGGCAAGAGAATGCTGATTGGCTGTGACTTGATACGACACCTAGGCCTAAATCAGGACATGTATGAAGGCTAGACGGGATGAAAGTGATATCAAAATTCTATTGAGCACCTTCTTGTTATCTCAAATAAAAGATACATTTTCATGAATAACAAATATACATTCCTATTACGTAGATTAAGACGTTGTAAGTCACGTATAATATTGTTCTAATGTCCCTTAAGTCAGCGTTGAGCTTATTTTTGGGAGTGTGACCTGTACTTTTAGTACTCCGTATGTCCTATTGGTACTCTGAAAGCTTCCTTGGTAGGGTAAGAATCTCAGGTAATCACGGGCTCACCATAGCCCGTGCTACTTGGAACTTTTTGTTCCAGGTAGCGAATCTTTAACAACAACAACATCTCAGGTAAGAACTCTCAATACACCCAAAAATCACGATAGTGTGATGCATCAAAAGAACAAATCCACAAGGGCTGTGATAAGGGTTCGAACCTACGTCAGAGAGGATCCCAGCTATTGTGATTTCTGTGTGTAATGAAGGGCGAAGGGGTAGAATAGCTCGGGTGCATGGGAGAATTGTGTAAAACTCTGGCTTGTGTCTCGGAGAGACTGTAGGATCCGTGTGAGGCCAGTTGAACTCCCGGTTGCTATTCTTTTAACCATGTCGTAGCACAGTCGATATATGCGCGTCCGGGATACTCTCAGACGTAAGTTCGAACCTTCATCACGGCCCTTGTGGATTTGTTCATAATAACTCTCAAGGTTCATTCAGCACTAGTGGGTGTTCAGTGTTTTAACTGCTTTCCCGATCGGTGCTGAGGTGTTAGCCTGTGGCAGGAGGTGAGTAGCAGCAATCGGGTGTCGCTGTTACTGGGCTTTTATGTGGTTTTCCAGCAGCTGGTAACTACCCCCAGCAGCTGCTAACTACCCCCAGCAGCTACTAACTTACCCCCAGCAGCTGCTAATTACCCCCAGCAGCTGCTAACTACCCCCCAAGCAGCTGCTAACTACCACCAACAGCTGCTAACTACCCAGCAGCTGCTAATTACCCCCAGCAGCTGTCATAACAGCTGCAACAAGACCCAACAGGCGTTGGAAAGCGACGATCGGTCTTGCATCAACAGCGGCCGTCACAACAGCAGCAACAACAGTAGCAGCTGATGTGGCAACTGTTGCTAAAACGGAAGGCTGTTGCAACTGTGGCAGCAGCCGTCTGTCCCTTTCCTTACACTTGTCCTGGCCTCTGCAATGTGCATTCTCTTCATCTCCACATTTCTTCATTTTGTCAGGTTCAGATAGTTTCTATCCTCTCAACCTTCTCTTCTTTACAACTCTCTCTCTCTCTCTCTCCCTCTCTCTCTCTCTCTCTCTCTCTCTCTCTCTCTCTCTCTCTCTCTCTCTCTCTCTCTTTCTCTCTCTCTCTCTCTCTCTCTCTCTCTCTCTCTCTCTCTCTCTCTCTCTCTCTCTTTGCCTTTTCTATCCTAGTCTCTAGCATCAACTCCAAGCCACTTTTTCCTTTTCATTTTCCTTAATCCTAACTTCCTTTCTCTTTGTTTCTCTCCCTACTTATTTTCTCTACTTCTTCCCTTCTCCCTCTATACAGCATCCTTACCTTGCCTCCCATAACCCCCACCACCGAGAAAATATCACAACCCTCCCAAAATATTCCCCCCTATCCTCCCCCATATACTTCCCCCTCCCTCAATACCCTCCCTAAGGGGTGTGAATTATACACCCACACCCCCTCCTTCCCTTCCCACCCCCCAACACCCTCCACCACACTGCATAACACACCTATCCTCCCAAACTAATCCCCCTACCCACCATCCACAGTCATCCCAACTATCCCCTCCACCATCCCCAAGCTTCCCCCAGCTGAAGCTCGTAGTGACAGCGCCAGCAGCAGCAGCAGCCGTTCGCGGAGCTTTTGAATAATACATATTTAAAGCTTACCTGGCTACTCCCTCGTCATTAGGATGCAACCAATGTTTTGCTCCTGCATTGTAGGACTATTCGGAGCTAGGTGGTGTTAGTAGGGGGGTCAGTGAAGCTTGGAAATGTTAGTTGAACATGGTAGTAGAGGGAGCTTGAAGGAAGGTTCAAACCGATATCACGGCTACTGTGGATTGGTTCGAAGCTTTGTTGAACCTAGGCGAATCTGGTAGAGGATTAGTAAAGTTCGAAGAGGCTTGGTTGAAGCTAAAAAATGGGGTTTAGTGAAGCTTAGGAAAGCTAGGTAAGGCTGAAAGAGAGTTAGTAAGACTTCAAGAGGCCGGGTGAAGTTGGGAATAATTCGAGAGAGCTGAAAGAGGAAGACCAATGTTCAGAAAGACTTGAGAAAACTTAAAAAGACTTACACCAAAGCTGGAGGTAGCTTAGAATTAAAAAGAAAAAATGCACACCAGCTAATGAAAGCTAGATAACAGCAGGAGACACCAGAAGGAACAACAGCTGTGCAAGAAATAGAACTGGAGGAAGAGGAATAGACGAAATGCAAGTATAGATGGCAATCGATGCATTCAGAAACTGGTCAAGTGAGGCTGAATGACCCATGGTATTGCAAGGAGAGGGGGGCCAAGTGCAGCAATATGTGGGACTGTAAGACACAAGATACAACGCAGACAAAGCCAGCACATGTCTAGAAGACAGCAAATCATTTCTAGAAGACAGTAAAGCACGTCTAGAAGCCAGCAAACCATGTCTAGAACAGAGTCTTCAGGCGCTTCTGAAAATCTATTGGTGCGATTGAGTCTGTAGCTGCGAATATGATTCAGGTTTGGTTGAAGCCAAAAGTGGAGCACTAAGACGCCAGGTGTGCTTCAATCAGGCCAGGTGTGGCTTCAATGACGCCAGAACAACAAACCGGGGCAGTAACAAGAGCTGGGCTGAAACAATTTGCTGGTGGGTAGGAACACACGCTAAGCGAATTTTTTGTTTTTGATGGGATAGGCGCTGCTCCAGAGGGTGTTTAGGAACGCTAGTTGAAGCTTGACTAAGTTAGAAGTAGCTTTATGAGATAATGTAAAGCTGAGTGAGTTTGATTAAGCTGAAAGAGGCTAAAGTGAAGTTATGAACAGATTGGTGAGGTGAGATGGAAATGGGTTAAGATTAAATGAAGATGGATAAGGTTATGTGAAGCTGAGTGAAAGGTACTTGAAGATGGATAAGGTTATGTGAAGCTGAGTGAAGGGTAATTGAAGATGGATAAGGTTATGTGAAGCTAGATGAAGGGTAGATGGATAATTCTTGTTGAATTTGGTAGGGACGCGAGTCTTATTTTCCTCGGCGTCACCCCTTTTATATGAAAGGAACCATCGGAAATGAATTGAAGATGGATAAAGTTATGTGAAACTAGAAGAGGCTTGTGGAAGCTGGGTGAAGTTAAGCAATGTTAACTGGAGATTAGCGAAGCTGTAACTGACTATTAACGACTGAAGCTGTATGAACAAGTAATAGGTAAAGCTAAGGTGGGCTACTGGGAGCTAAGCGAGACTAGGATAGGTAGAGGTGATTGAGAGAGTGCACTTTGAAGGAAGGAGAGTGAAAGGTGTGGGTGAATGAAGGAGAGTGAAAGGTGTGTGTGAACGAAGAGTCATACCACCAGTGTCTATAAGAACACTGATGCACTGACGAAGGGATCCAGAAAACTTGAGGAAAATTAGAAAAGATTAGATGAAACTAAGACAACTGAGAAGATATGCGAAAGGCTCTAAATAATTAGGGCCTTTCCCATGCCCTAACTTTTTAACCTAAAAGTAGTTTAGACTCCCACAAGTTGAGAGTAGTCAAGGCTACTGCATACTGAATGTCTATGTCACTGCATGTTGAAAGAATTAGTCTAGGCTAATTCATACAGAGAGACTTAATCAAGGCTATTACGTGTTTAAGATAGGTAGTCTAATGTTGCTAAATGATGAGAGAGGTAGCATAGATTATTACATATTTAGAGAAGTAGTCCTGGTTGCTTCATGTTGTGAGAGGTAGTCTAGATTACTACATGTTGACATAAGTAATAGATGTTACTACATACAGGAGAGGAGTTTTCTATTTCTATTTCTAGGCTACAACATAGAAATAGTCAAAACTTTCTACATGTTGAGGAAAGTAGTCTACATAGCTACATGTTGTAAGAAGCAGCCTTGCTGTAACAGCACGCCTGAAAGACCTATTCTAGGTTGAAACAGGCTATGAAAAATATATAATCTTAACTATTTCTGCTGGAGAGGAAAAAAACCCAGACAAGCTAGGTTATTAAGATGAGGGAACTGCTGGACTATTTGCAGGAGTATAACTAACGTAAACTAGTTTAGAAACCTAGTTCCTTGTAGACTAAGAGATGCAGGCGAGGTCGATCTGAGGTAATAATAGCCTTCGTTACGGAGATAGTTTCTCCGGGAGAAGGGGGGCGGGGGTAAAGCTGGGCAGGTCAGGCTATTTCAGGTATTGGTTATTAATTTTAGAACTAGCTGATGGACTCGACTTTGTCCAGGTGATGAGCAGGAGCAACAATCGTCAATACACTCAACAGCTCTCATTGTAATATCTTTAACTACACAAAAGCCCTATTTGAAAACATTTTTTACGATACTTTTCGATATCTTTTCGCTATCACTGAAGCATCTCCACTCTGGCTACCAATGTAACATCCTTGCTATATAATATGTATCATTGTTTATTATACTATCGCTATCAATGTTGCATATTGACAATCCCTATCATAGTGATATCTTATAACTGCTCACAGCTATAACCTGGATTGTCTCAGTACACGACTAAGGTTGCTGTTGTTTTTTGTTTGCTGGAACGAAAAGTTCCAGGTAGCATGGGCTATGGTGAGCCCGTAGACGCCTAAGGATTGTAAATCGCCGTCCTTCAGTGTTCCATATTGCTCCATACGAACGCTCAACATTTTAGCATCTTCACTACAATGGTCGATCCCAGGGCGCCCCGCGGGGTCCACCGAGAACCCGTAAATTGTGGATAATGATAACCTTTTGGCCTCCTTCAGAACTCTGGGTCTCTGGAATTGGTGATATATTTTAAACAACGGAATATGATTTTCCCATGGTAGACTCGTAAAAGTTAATCACATATCCTTTGCAGTGATTAAGTCATAATTACCGTTAAAGGCTGGATTAGGGCTCGACCTAACATACAGGCGACGTTTGCCTTGGTTCGAAGGGGAAATTTGACCTACATTATTTGTATTTCCAATTCTATTTTTAGGTATTCTAAGAAGGGAAGGGAAAGGAACTATCAGGGAGGGGGGGAAAGCACCAATCTATTACGACTATTTAGCACTGGGAAGGGATCAGGATAAGGATTTGGGATGGGACGGAGGGAAAGAAATTGTGCAAACCACTTATGGACGGTCGGGGATTGAACGCCCGACCTGCAGCAAGCGAGACCGTCCTTTTACTGTCCAGCCCAAGTGGTTGGGTAGAGAACAATTTTTCGAGAAGGGCAGCGATTGCAGCAAATGAACCAAAAGTATCAATGTCAAAAAACAGGGGCCAAAGGTGCTGGGGATCTAATATGACCATACTCGAGGTCGACGACCATCACGTGATTCTACTGACGACCAAAGGATAGCGGATAGACTAACTTTGTATTATCCGATTTGGTAGAAGGGAGGCTATTGATAGAGGGTAGGCTTGAATGTAAGCAATATCAAATAGGTCGAAGTACGTTAAAATACACAAGCTAGATAATAACAGATAAGATAAAGAGGTTAGGTTATGACAGATATAGAGAGAGACCAAGAGAGAGGGAGACCAAGAGAGAGAGAGAGAGAGAGAGCAGTCACACGTAAGGGTCAGGGATAAGAGAGGGGAGGCAGAGGCTGGGGGGGGGTGTCCCAGGTGGCCATGCTCTGAGACAGATAATCAATACAGAAGGTAAAACCACCTGTTGTGTGTACGTTTGGCTTGGTGGCCTCTCTTCTAGCCTGCTGCCCCCTTGTTGTGTTGGAGGGGCGATACTTGATGATGGTGTTCAAGGTGTGTGGTACTTGGAGGTTGGGGAGGGAGGTGGGATCGACGAGCGATGTTTTGGAGGGGCGGTATTTAGCTGGGGCAGGGGAATGGGGGGTTTTGATAGGATAAAACTTGGAGGGGATGTTTTTGAGTGATGCTTTGTGGTGATATTAGAGGGGCGATACTTGACAGTGGTGCTGGGTGGATGGGGTGGGGTATACTTCATAGTTGGAGGGGTGTTAGTCTTTAATTGTGTTGGTGCTGACAGCTGATAAGTTGAAGGGTGTTGAACGAGTCGAGTGGTGTGTGAGGCCGAGGGTGGTGTATGCGTCGAGCATTGGTATGGGGGTCGAGTGGTATTGAGGGGCCGAGTGTATGGGTCAAGTATAGTCGGGTGCTGTCGAGCTTGGAGAGAATGATGGCCAATGATTCGAAACACGTACCAACACACGTGTTCAAGCGAGTACAATAATGAATATCAATCTATTCTATAAATCATTCTGGCCCTAATTCATATTAATATGAATTAGTTTGTCGTCTCACAGCCTCCTGTTCCGTACCTTCTTGCTAAACCACCTCAGCTCATAATATGAAGTACCTCACCACTCACACCTACCCCAACACAACCCCGCCTCGCCTCACCACTACCTCACTACACCATTGCCTCACTACCTCATAACATAACCGTCATGCTACCTCACAAACTGTGAAGCAGATATCTACACATATCTACATTAACGTTCCTTATCCGCCTCCTTATACGCCACATATACGATACATAGACAATAGCCCAAATTGCGACTATTAAGCAAGTGTTGAAGTGTTACGCTCAACTTCATCCCGCGTTCGTTATCGTGATATAATCACCGTCTAATATGACGTGATTTATATTTTTTAAACACGAAAGTGTTCGAAATCGTTCCACGGTTTCGAAACACTCGAAATAGTTATTCATTAATCCTTGAAAACGTCAATATTGCGATGCTTAAATTTGACTCAAACACCGGAATTGTGAAGTTGTGGTTGTTATAGTTTCACAATCGCAATGCAATATGAGCTAAGACTGGTTTTTGTTCATTATTCAACAGGGTCCCTCAAAATATAAATGATTTATTTTTATCTTTGAAGCACTGAATTATTTGTCTGAACTTAACGAACCCATCTTTAGAACCATTGATAATACCAAGAAGAATTGTAAAAAAAAATGTTTTGTTAATTTGCAATTAAGTATAAAAGCTCTTCTGTTGAAACCCTTTGTTGAGCTTAGGATTGTAATTATTTTACGTAACTGAGCATTATTTTCTGTAAGAATCGCCAATCAGATACGCAACTGGGAGTGGGCAGGATCACTCCTTCTCACAACCAATTTAAAACAATTAAAATATAAATCTGTTTTGCTCATTCGTCTCTCTGCCGCTCTGACAAATATCTTATGAATTCGAAATTTTATTTTCATCTCTACAACTGTAATACTACAGTGTAAAGCAGCCCCTTGTCAGACGAACTAAAGAATGCACCTAATTGGCTACAGTAGGTAAAGTGCTGACGTCACGCCCTTTGAATAAGCACATTTGACCCATTAAGCAACATATTCATCTTTCTTGAAGGCACAGTCCGCACCCCACATACGTATTCACCCAATCCCGCGTACACCCAATCCCTAGTAATCAAAATAATAGTCGAATAATCTTCATTTTCGTATAAATGGCTGATAGTGAGTTTGATAATTAGAAGAAACGATATGTCGTCACGAGAAATAGCAGTTTTTCCAGGTATTCAGTAGCACAAGACCATCAGTACAAACAGTGTGCCACTCTGAGGCCCATAGCTTCTCCCTGGACCATCAGTACAAACACTGAGCCTCCACCAGGATCACAAATCGCCCTTTCCATATTGCCTACATCTTTCAACCATTGATCTAACCATCTATTACCTCTAACACAGGCACTGAACCCTGCTATGGCAGGTAATTACCGTTCCCTTTCAGCATTAATTCCCCATACATCTTATAACACTTTTCCATTCGATTTAACTCTCCCATGGATTCCCCCTCCCACCTGGGATTGGCCATTTTCCAACGATCATGCTAATGGCATTAATTTGGATCACCCATAAGGTTGTTTCCCCCATAATCTCATTCAATGGTTATGACCTCTGTTAGCGGTCCTCTGCTTGATCCTCTTTATCAGTTCCCGTTGATTCTTCCGTCTATTCTGCCTCGGTGGTTGTGTTGCTCTCCTTATTGGGCGTCTTCTGGAGCTTATCGTTTCTTGTCGTTCTGTGTACTTGGCCTGATTGTTTCTGCACGACCGAGCATCAGGTCTTGGGCTCTGCCTTTTCAACTGCCGGTGGTGTAACGTTCCAGACACATTAACCTTATGATCATAACTACATATAAATATGTGAGTGGTATTATTAACCTCATCTATCTTCTCCCTATACACATTAATTTCTTTGGCACTTTATACTATCTAATTTTGTACCTATTATCTGTTCCTATTTTATAAGTATAGGGAAAACCTCTGTGATAAACAGACTATGTTCTGACTGTGATTTTTGCCAATATATATATTATGGCTGTGAGCCACGATATATGATGTAAGACATCTTTATTTTGGGATTGATATTTAGAGTATATATCTCCAGACTGCATATTGGCATTGAGCTTTACAAAAAAGATTATGAGAATAATCCACGTCTTCTCTATTACTTTGGTTCTACACAAGTCTCGTTCGCCATTTTCTAGAGTGGTTCTCTCACAGCCATCAGAGCAAGTTTGATGCCATCCAGAGGGAAGTGAATTACTTCTTCAGGTCACTTAATCATTAGCCTCAGAGTGCATTGAATTTGATTTGTGTCTATTTCATCTATTAGTTGGTTCATCGACTCTTGTTCTGAGGAACTAGGTAGTTTTGGTGCTCCTTTTCATGCCTGTCTATGTAAGAAAGCAGTGTCTATTTTCCAAGCTATCGACATAGCGTCTATGGAACTATATTTTGGACAAAATTCTTATATTCGTTTTTTTTGCAATTTTTGCTGACCAAGTAATATTCAGTGGTTATTATTGGTTTTCTCTAAAAAGAAACCATCCACACCAACATACTTTCACCACAATGCATAATTCCCTAGACCAAACACGAGACATACATTAAACTCAAAAGTTATTCGTTTACACCTGACATTTCAACCTTTAGAGACACTTTTCTCTCATACTGCATCTACAGACACTTTCCTTTGATGCTCTATCTACAGACACTTTCCTTTGATGCTCTATCTACAGACACTGTCCCTTCATACTGTATTTAGAGACACTTCCCTTCATACTGCATCTACAGGTACTTCTTCATACTGCATCTACAGGTACTTCTTCTTCATACTGCATTCAAAGTTATGAATGGAGTAAGCCTCTACAATCTGCTCCTTTGGGTCATTCCATTTACTTACTACCCTTACGCTCAAGGAAACTTTCTAATTTCCCTATGACACATCGGAGTCTCAAGCTTCCATCCATGCCTCCTTGTTCTGTTGATATTCATTGCAAACATTTCATCTGTTTCCACCTTGTCAATCCCTCTAAGTATTTTATATGTCTGTATCATGTCCCTCTCTTTCTCTCCTCCTTTCTAACGTGGTCAGGTTTAGTTCTTTCAGTATGTCTTCGTACCTCATCCCTTGCAGTCCTGGGACGAGTCTCGTTGCAAACTTCTGCACCTTTTCGAGCTTCCTTATATGTTTTTTATTTATGGGAGCTCCACGATGGGACGCCCATATTCTAAGACTGGCCTCACACAGGCGGTACAAAGTGATCTAAAAGCCTTCTTATTCAAGTTATGAAGGATGTTCTGACTTTTGCCAAGGTAAGGTATTCGGCTGACGTTATTCTATTTATATGATCCTCTTGAGTTAGGTTTAGTGTTCACACACACACTGTAAACGATTTGACTGTTGAAGTGGAGTATTATATGTCAATGTTAGCAGATGATGCAAAACTAATGAGGAGGTTTGAGACAAACGAGGGTTGTAAGATTCTCCAGGATGACTTGAAACGTTTGCAGAGCTGGTCCGAGAAATGGCTGCTAGAGTTCAACACCAGCAAGTGTAAGGTGATAGAAATGGGATCAGGAGCCAGGAGAAAGGTCAATACACGATGATGGGAAACTACCTCTCCTATAACGACTGGAGAAAAGAGACCTGGCAGTGGACATA
>WNGS01000337.1:12430259-12443674 GCA_020271785.1 Procambarus virginalis | reverse complement strand
CGAGCTGAAACAGAGAGCCTAGGAGACGGACTCTGATTTTATAGCAGCAGTTGAGATGAAAATATGGAGATGATTGTAGATGTAGCAATCCCCAGAGGGGCACTCAGTATAGAGGAAGGAAGAGGCAGCAGATATCTAGAGAAGGCCGGGCACTGCTGTTTATATGGGCATGGACGGTTGAGAGAGTCACTATGCACATGTCACTCAGTGATTTGCAAACTTTTCCACAGGACTCGTACCAAGTGTGGAGACGAGAGAGAGAGAGAGAGAGGATAGAGAGAGAGGAGAGAGAGAGAGAGAGAAGAGAGAGAGAGGAGAGAGAGGGAGGGAGAGAGGAGAGAGAGAGAGAGAGAGAGAGTGGTAGTGACAGTGGTAGTGGCACACACACACACACACACATGGGCGCTGGTGGCTGAATTGACAGCTCGCTGGACACGTAATCCTGTGGACCGGGTTCGATTCCCGGCGCCGGCGAGAAATAAAATGGGCAGAGTTTCTTTCACCCTGAGGCCCCTGTTCATCTAGCAGTAAATAGGTACCTGGGAGTTAGACAGCTGCTACCCGTTGCTTCCTGGGGATGTGTGTGTGTGTGTGTGAACGTTAGGTTAAGGACCTGCCCGAAACGCTATGCATGCTAGCAGTATGCTATGCATTCTTACAAGATTGTAAGAACTCTTGTATATATAAATTAAAAATATATATATATGTACTAGATGTGAAAGAGAAAAATAGGTCTGGATTCAATATATTAGACAACCATTGGTTAGAAAGACTGAGGCCCAAGAGCTAACAGCTCCAGCTTGCTGACACAAATACTGAATTCAGACACACCCAGGTACACGAAAACAAAACAAAAAACACGCACAGACACATCCAGATGCATCAAAACAAACGCACACGCCTAGACAAATAAACAAATAATATTATGAAGCTGCAGCATCATTCCGTTGGTTTATCTCCGGCAGGTGTTGTCTCACGCCGGTGTGAGCAGGTGTTGTCTCACACCGGAGTGAGCAGATGTCTCACGTCAGAGTGAGCAGATGTTTAGCTCCAGACCAGACACAATTGTGTACCGTCTGAACATAGTTCCCGAAGCTCCACTGTAAACAAGGATTCCATGGTTTTACGCTCGACAAAGAAGGTGAGGCAGTAATTAAGATCCACGTTGCTCTCTTCGCAGATGGGGCGCCGAAGGAGAAATAGCAGGGGGTGGGGAAGTATTAATTTAGGTTACGATAATTTCATTCCCTAGAGTAGGATCATTTGAGCGGTGGTGTGGGAGCGAGTTAATCCACCGAGAACTGTGCTTCTAAGCATTGAATGTAACACAATCAATGAGATTAGTGAGAGAGCGCGAGGAGTGAGTGATGTCCTTGTGGCATAATATATTCTGTGTACTGAAGGAAGTATTCCTCGCGTTTGTGTGACATTTCTTGAACGATGCGATTGGTTAGTTTGCGACGTGATATTCTTCTGTGTTAAATAATATAACGAGTGTTCGCAATCCTATTCGTTTACTGCACAACCACCTCTTCCCTAGGGTACGATGATCTTTGGCCGTCTATTTATTAATTTATCCCGTAAGAACAATATCTTAATCCCCTCTTGCCCCATAACTTTGTGATTTATGATATAGAAGTAAACATTCAGCAGCTTGTTTATGGCAATTTAATCCTCCGCCTTATTTATAGAACGTTAAATCCTGTGGGGATTTCCTTAACCAGCTGTGCAATAAGGGAAATCAGTGTGACGTCAATGCCATATATAATATAAAGATTCAGTGTGAAAAGTTGACACCCAAGCCCACGAATCTGAAAATACAGAAATTTACGGCAATTCGGTCCGTTCTGAACCATAATCAAAGTGAAGAGTTTTAGACAGTGATTACAATGAATGATCATAGCTTGTGAGTTTCTTGGAGCTCCTCAGATTACCGACAGGAGCTGAAATAGGAAACTTGAAGCCTTTAAGCCTTTGGAAGTGCCAATATACCTAGAACCAGATTCATTGAGAAAGTTCATGGCACACTATCCCCAGGCACAAAGAGTCGTAGGCAAATGTTACTTTATGACAAAAAAATGAATAAAGTCTGAATGAGTCTGATGTACACTTGATTAGTTCAGTCATTATTGTCCTGATTTTTCTAAGTTATCACGATCATAGTTTCTCATTCTGATTTTCTAATTTTAATTCCCCAATTTCCCCCTCTCTTATCCACTCAGTTTCTCGCTTAGAAAATTAATATTAACAACTTTTGTATTAACACATATAGGTCTGGTCAACACATATAGGTACATCTGCATTTGTGCAACTACGCTAGCCTATATGAAGGGTAGTAGAGTGAGTGTCCGGAACTAGCTACGTGATGCTAACAATTCCCATCACGTAGGATTGTTAGTCATACTAGGCCATGTGATCAGTAGCTCACGTGATCTATTGATCATGTTACAAACTGATCAACTTGACAAAATGTAAAATTTTGGTTGCATTATATTATAAAACAGTGAAATACTGATAACAAGTTATACGGAAATTAATTCCGAATTTCAGATTTCATGAAAATCGCTTTGGTCGCAATAGTAGATATTGTTGTAAAAAGTGGCACTGGGGCCTGACTAGATTAAACACTCCCATACCCCCATGTGTCATCTTGAACGGTCGAGTGAGGCTAGCTCCAGGCATCTGACCTCATACTTTGGACAGAGAAGCAGTCAAGCAGACAGACAGACAGACAAACATTCTTTTTCGTAGATGCAGATATTCTTAATAGGTCAAACTGATGAACACTTGAAGTTGAGAATAGAATATAAATACAAAATATGGATTTGTTAGGATATCAATGCATCGTTTAATTATTCAAGAGATTTATTTCATCCAATTGTTCGATATCATAACCCAGGCGTTCGATATCTTAACCCATGTGTTCGATGTCTCAATACATACGCTCGACAATTTAACCCCATGTACTCGATATCTCAACCCATACGTTCGACATCTTAACCAATGTGTGTTTGACATATTGACCCATGTGTTCGATATCTTAGCCCATGTGTTCGATATCTCAACTAGTACGCTCGACATCCTAACCCATGTTTTCGACATGTTCACCCATGTGTTTGATATCTTAACCCATCTTTAATTCATTTAATCACCCTATGCTAAGGTAGTTAGTATATAAATTCAAATTATGTTGCAACGTATATCATTAGACTTATTAGCTAGTTTAAGGACCTGCCCGAAACGCTATGCATGTTAGTACTTTGCAAGAATGTACTTAAGTACATTCTTATACTCATATAAGTATATATAAGTTATACTCATATATTCTCTTATAAGTACATTCTTATATTTAAGTAATTACATTCATGCAAACAAATTTAATGTTTTCTTAATTAATTAATCATTCTAATGCATTGATTACAATCATAGTTCAACATTTAACTACCATTCTATCTTAGGTACTAATTAGCATACTGAGAATACTTTAAGAATGTCCCAAGTTTTTAGGTGACATCAGGTGACATTTAACTTTTTACATAACATCAGGTGATATCATACCTGATATCGAGGATCAGGCACCACCCCTTGTCAAAACTTTCGACTTTTTTTGTTATTATAATCCAAGCAATTGAATAACACCGTCTCAGTCTCTATCACCCCCTGTTAGTAATTTCATCATACTCGCGAATGTTTATCAAGCTCTGTCATTATCCACCGCCCGTGTCATTCATTATTCACGTCAAAGATGATAACTATTNGGTGTGTGTGTGTGTGTGTGTGTGTGTGTGTGTGTGTGTGTGTGTGTGTGTGTGTGTGTATTAGGTTGATTTTAAATGACAGCTGTCTGTTCACAATTACATGAAGGAAAGAAGGAATTATCAGAGGAAAGCGCCAAAGCATTACGACTATATAGCACTAGGAAGGGGTCAGGATAAGGATTTGGGATGAGTCGGGGGGGGGGGGAGGAATGGTGCCCAACTTCTTGGTCGGTCGGGGATTAAACGCCGACCTGCATGACGCGAGACCGTCGCTCTACCGTCCAGCCCAAGAGGTTGGTTTCACAATTACACGAATAAGCAAACTAAAAATAGTGTAGCATGAAATATAAGGTAATTTAAAAAAAAATATTACAGTTAAGTATTTGCCATTATACCGTACAGGTGAAGAAATTGTGTTAGGAGGCAATGCCACCAGTGTCTGACTGTTGATAGTTTGCCCTTTACATTCTCCAAACTTTTTCCTCTAAATATTTCATCAGCCAACCCCAGAGGATTATTGTGTGCGCTGCTGTGAAAGTAGAAGCTTGCTGTAAGCATATTGTTGATACAATAACGTTGAGAAACGGTCCAGGTTATAAACTTGACTAGAGTGCGTCTGGGAAGATCCAGCGCATAGGAATGCAAAGCATTCGAACCTTTATCAAGTTCCTTGTGAATTTGTTCAACTTAAACTTGATATGGAGTTCGATACCATTCCGTGGTGACGACGCTCCGTGTGGATTATATAATACATCTGGAGAGTGTTGGAGTTGACAGACTTAATCTTCTGACATCTTTCAGAGTTCAGAGTAATGTCGAGATTTCCTGGTGTCACTGAGGCTCTTATAGAATATAAGATGTGAATTGGTTTATGTATGAGGTGTGATGTTTTGTTTAGGCCAGCCACGTCGATTCATTTGGCCACCTTTCCTTACAGCTCATGCATCTGTTCATCTTACAGTTAAATGTGTATCTGAAAGTTAAGTGATATTGGCTTGGGTATTTAAAGTCTTCGATTATGGTTGTTCACGTGAATAGTGTATTTTATTTGTAATATTGTATTTTACTGCCTATAAACAATGAAATCAGGTTAAGTTTGTTCTCCCTGTCACACTCATGACTCATTTGTAAACACTATTCAAGTTGCTTGATTACTTATGATATATCATTCAAAGTAATTTCTTATATGAAAACAAAGTTAAAGAATTGTTCTTCAGTGAAGTTCAGATTGACCCTATCATTCAACAGGTAAAAACAAAGCGAGTTTATAATAACAATAATCATATAAACACACTAGGTCGGTGTAGCCCATATTACCACTTATTTGCATGCTATCATGGGTTATATTAAAAATAATATAACACATTAGAACACCAATGAATTTCATATAACTTGAAACATCAATTTACTCACCTTCATGCGTACTCAAATACCTCCAACATGAATATTAACAACTACAGCAAAAGTTAACCTGAGGTTTGGATCACTTTTACAAACTCAATCATGATAATTACATTTCACTGGGACACTGAAAAACATTACCAATCCAGCCATTATGTTATATATAATGAAATGGCATTCTCCTAAAGTCTCCACCACACTACAATTTTCACTCCGCTTTTCGAATTCCACCAAGTATATATATATATATATATATATATATATATATATATATATATATATATATATATATATATATATATATATATATATATATATGAATGAAAACTCACACCCCAGAAGTGACTCGAACCCATACTCCCAGGAGCAACGCAACTGGTATGTACAAGACGCCTTAAACCACTTGACCATCACGACCGGACATAATGAGGTGATAGCCGAAGCTATTTGAACCACCTCACCGCCGGCACTCGGATGGTTATCTTGGGCATAGCATTTTACCAAATCACCTCATTCTTTGGGGCACACGTGAGGAACACAAATGCGAACAAGCCTGAATGGTCCCCAGGACTATATGCGAATGAAACTCACACCCCAGAAGTGACTCGAACCCATACTCCAGGAGCAACGCAACTGGTATGTACAAGACGCCTTAAACCACTTGACCATCACGACCGGACATAATGAGGTGATAGCCGAAGCTATTTGAACCACCTCACCGCCGGCACTCGGATGGTTATCTTGGGCATAGCATTTTACCAAATCACCTCATTCTTTGGGGCACACGTGAGAACACAAATGCGAACAAGCCTGAATGGTCCCCAGGACTATATGCGAATGAAAACTCACACCCCAGAAGTGACTCGAACCTTCTTCTGGGGTGTGAGTTTTCATTCGCATATAGTCCTGGGGACCATTCAGGCTTGTTCGCATATATATATATATATATATATATATATATATATATATATATATATATATATATATATATATATATATATATATATATATATATATATATATATATATATGCGCACCTACAACTACAAAATAACAACAGCCGCACTAACAAATGTTTATTTCAACATATCCAACACAACAAAACTTATACTTTCTGTTCCGGCCCATAGTCGCGGACCTCATCGTGGTGGGCCGGTGAACATTGAATATCACGTTATTGTAGTGGTATTCCATGGCCAACTTGCGACATTTAGTTAAGGTGCAAATGTTTCTTGATACATAAACAAAATGTTTGTTCAGTCTCTCTGTATTTGCTATTATTTAATGTTTTACATTATTATTAAATATGAAATGTTGAGATTGTTGACTATTCTGTGCATTTGTGAGTGCATCATTTCAAACTTTTGCACTTATCACTGTTACTGAACATTGTTAATGTTTGTGTTATAGGTGTAGGAATCTTGAATTTTGTAACTATATGTTTATGTAATATTTTCAGCTGAAGTTTTGTGATTAAGTTAATTTGTTGTTGTTACATTCCTTATTGAAATGACTGTTATAAGTGTACTCTGTTAATTAGTTGCATTAAAATAAACTGACTCATAAAAAAGTTTTTCAAAATTAAGGGCATTGTGCTTTTAAATTAATAATTTCACATTACTGCTAGGTGAAAAGAGTCATTGAGTGACAGTAATTATGCCTGATTGAGTGCAAATTCTTCCATGGGAAGCAGCAACAACAAAAATAGCACCAGACACAGTACTGACACCACACAATCCAGGCTCTTGTTTCGGCACCAACCGAGACAAGATAGTACCATGTACAAATGATAGTACACGCTTGACCCCAGCCCACACGAGCCACCAAAGTAGGAGTCATCTAGTCAATTCAGATACAACCATTACAATACCCCAAACTTAATTGGTCTAATTAGGTCACTCAGGGTCAAGAAGAAAGTTACACCCCAGCATGATCAAGGGTGACCTTTTTTGCCATATTATTATCGTATAAACTCGAATATTTTTATCCTATAACGTATAATTATTTATACATAACATAAGATATACATTTGCCAAAAAGTGATATATATGCTTGCGTGTAAGTGTGTGACTTAAGGATGGAGTTCTGTTATGTAGAACTGTGGCGGCAGAGCAGTTGGGTACACGTGGCTAAACAGGTAAAGGGATCTGGTGTTGGGAAAACAGGTTTGGAGAAACAGGTGTAGGAGACATGTGTATGGAAACAGGCTTAGGAAAGGGTTTCACAAGGACGAGAGGAGCATAAAAATATGAGATATATTAAGAGAGAAAGAGACATGGGAAGATACAGAGGACGTGAGGTAAGAAAAGGACGGGGGTATAGGAGTGAATGAAACTAAATGTAATGAGAAAGTATCATAAATGAGAGTCAGGCAGACGAATTAAAGGAGATAAACAAAGATAAACAAACAAGTTTAGACGCGGGGATGAAACACCAAGATATGGAAGAGGATCACCAAGTTATAGAACAGGTATGTGCACCTTACAAAGAGGCAGGTGAAAGATGAGGAACAGCAGGGAGATGAATCTGAGCCAGGGAGGCAGGAATCAATAAAGTAACCAAGGTTGCAGGTAAGGAGCGAGAGCAGTCTTCGGAGGAGCTGGAGGAAAAGTGGCTGAAAATATCGTCGTGGAAAAGAGTGAAGTTTTAATGGCTGAGTGAGAAAGTAAGTTACATTGGAAAATGTGAGAGGCGATTCAGGAAGGAAAGGAGAGAGAAAGAGAGAAATGGGAAAGAAAGAGGATGGGATTGGAAGGGTGCCGAGGGAAAAAAATACTTAAACAAAATTCACATTAACTTTTAAATCACAATAAATAAAAATCCGCATTGATAGAGGAAAGAAATATTTCCAAATACTTCCAATGTTTCCGTTGATGTAATGAATGAGTGAGCATCGAGGTTATTTTGAAATATTTTTTCGTTCACCGATTGATGAAGATTAAGCCACCCCAGAAGTGGCACGGGCATGAATAGCCCGTAATTCGTTCACCGATAAAGATTTGTATTATCTTGAGAGAACGAACTTGTTGACGAGGTAATTAAGGGGGGGGATGTATTAACATCGATGCAGCCGATGTTAATAGTGATAACGTTATAGTGTACAAATTATCCTTGCGGATATGGACACAGATCGTAAGCAAGTTCGTAGTCTTTATGGCATTTGCGAACCTCAGTAGTGAACATGTATTACTAGGGAGAGCTGAAGCTTAAGCTGAGAAGACAAGCATAATGGAAGGGTCCTTGAAGTATCAATTGTTAAGAATAGATTCCCAGTTTTCCAGTGGTGATTCCAGGTAAACACATGAACTTTAATTATTAGTCTAAGATTCCAGTCAATCTTGGCTGCTTTTCAATGCTCTCATTAACCTTACAGCCAACCATAAAATTCATTTGTAGTTATCCATGGATTATATCACTAGGATAACAGCAGTCTTAACCCACTTCCACCTGTCGTATATGGTTATCAACCAAATTCATTATTGTTCGATAGTCCTATAATGTTTCCAACAATCAGAAAGCTCACCACTGATGTATTGTCCTGCTAATTATTCTCAAGCGGCCGCTAGATTTCCCAAAATACTTTCTAGCCATCAGTATGCTCAACCCAATCGCTCTGTTGACCTTAAATTCAAGCTGCTTGCGGTCTAAATAAGGATGAACTCGGCAATCAACATAAACTCCAAACTTAATGTGGACTTTTAATTACTCTTAAAAGTTATTAAGCGTCGTTAGTTGCCTTCCAGTTTTAGGAAATATGACTACAATTATTCCCACAACCTCTGTGCACACACACATCCCACTGTGTGTTTGTAATTGTCCATCGATTGTGTGAGTGGGTTTTAATGTGGGCATCAGTCACGTGGTTTTGTTTACCAACAAGAATGAGGCCGTCTTCTGTATTGTAATTATTGAAGACAAGGAAAAGGCAAGAGGGAGGTAGTCTTGTGTGTTTCTTTCTTTAGCCCAAGATGGATTAAAGTGGATTGGAAGAGTGTAATTATATTGTGGTGTTATGGGGGATTTGTGGTCAAGTTATCTTTATAACTGTTGTTAGTGCTGTTGCGTTCTTGTTGCTGTTGATTGTATTGATGTCATAACTCCTGTTGCTGTTGCTGCAGCTGCTGCTATTGTTGTTTCTTGTAATGTTGAATGCTTCCAGTGATGACGAGGCTATTGGTAATCTTAATGCTATGGTTTCTCTGCTTCTGTTTTCTGCTACTGTTGTTGTTACTGCTGTTGTTTATTTTTCAGCGTAAGCTTCTCCTGTTGTTTTTGTTTTGTTTTTGCTGCAACTGAAGCAAGTGCAATTGCTGGCACAGCTGCAACTAGTGTTAGTGGTGGTTCTGTTAGTGTTAGTGGTGGGAGGAAGAGGGAGGGGGGGAAGAGAAGGCAACTATCAGGGGAAATCACCAATCCATTACGACTATATAGCACTGGGAAGGGGGTCAGGATGAGGATTAGGGATAGATGGGACAGAGGGAAAGGAGAATGGAGGGGGAAGGGGGGAGATTTGAAGGCCATAGAGTTGTGGTGAATGTTTAATGTTTGGTTGGGAAGGTATGAAAAGTGTGAAAGGTGTGGGAGGGGGGATAGTGGGTATGAGTGAGGGAGGTTGAGTAGTGAGTATCGTTGAGGGAGAGAGCGGCGAGGTAGGGAATGAGGGGGGGGGAGGGGATGTTATACTGCTCATAGAAATATAGATATAAACAAGTAAATGTGTGGAGCAGCAGGGTTGGATACTCTTGATGATTAATATCAATAACTGTATGAGAATGAACACGGTAAAGATTGCTGTTTACACTTGGCTAGTATAAGGAGGAAGTATAAGGTATTCTAAGCCAGCCAGAACAAAAAAAAATCCCTTCTATTTACATCTAATAGTAATCGCTATCATTCCTCGCTAATAACGAGGACTAATAGCGATAACTAAACCGAATAAATGTAGTAAATGAACTAACAAGGCCCAAAAGAAGACAATTGACAAGAATAAGTAGATACAAACAAGAGTGATCACAAACACGATGTTTAAATAAATGAAGAGGCATTTGGGATTAAAATTCTATACCGATTGATTTTTAGCAACTGGAGGCAAGCAGCGAGAAATGGTGGTAATAACTACCGAACGCTAGAGGCTAAATTCCATCACAAATAGCCGGTATAAATGTCTAAGCCCCAGCAACGTTGAGATACGATGATATGTCTCTCTAGCACCAACGATCGGTGGTCTATCGCTATCCCTACTGAGAAATTTAGATAATTTCATAACAAAATACAACCAACGGCAAATCTTTTCCCTGAACCGAAGATTCTCTCACTGCAAACTTGTCTCATTCTCTCGAGGGATGATTGGCGTACGTGAGCCATTAGTAATTTCCAACCAATGACAGCCGGGGGATTAGCAACTTTAACGAGGGTTTGGTTAAATTTATGAGTATGAATGAATCTTGCGGGCAGACGTAGCAAGCAAATAAAAGAAACATATGTCGCCAAATAACGTTATTGTTTGGTACATAAAGAGGGAACAGTTGACAATTACGGGTGATTTAGCGTGCAATTACGAGTTCAACGATGTTGATCTATCTGGTACTGGCAGAGTGTGTCTGTGCAGCAGACAATGTGAGGAAGCGGAGCTTAGAGCAGAAAACTGTGTAAAAAATATAATATATATATGAGACTAACGTCAACATTCCTATGCACACAATAGACATTCAGATAGAATGAAGCTTCATTCTTCATATTTGTTGACACATTGATTGAAACTTCATTCAATGCTGGTGTCAGTAGCGTAAATTTATGTGTGGGAATATAAGGAATATAATATCCTATGTGCAATGACACGTATATAAAATATTTTATAGTAGGGGGATAGTAGGATAATTCTCTGATATTGAAAAATAAAAGAAACTGTATGATATATATAATTCCCGACACACGGATATATATAGGAAAATACTTCTTGTAACGGTACGACTCAATGATATAATAATGGCAGCATACTTCACTGAGAAATACAATCAAATGTTAACAGTATACTCTTATAATATCAATAAATAGTTGCAAGAGAGACAAATGAAACTTTATGATGTTTTCTTTTGCTGATTTCTAATATAATTGCAATTCTGACAACGCAGTATATATAATTTTGGGTGTTATGGCAGTGGATAATTCACCTATAATTGGACCCAGACTGTGAATTATTCTTTCGCATTAAGAAGTTCGCATTGGAGAAAAGACAATAATTTGAAGACGTGAGATCCGACGGAGGTATTTAACGAAATTTACCTGGCCTAATTACGTCAATTAGAATGGGTCATAGGTAATTTCTTCTCCCAGTCATCGTTACTT
The DNA here is from genome assembly GCA_020271785.1 of Procambarus virginalis. Classification (NCBI taxonomy): domain Eukaryota; kingdom Metazoa; phylum Arthropoda; class Malacostraca; order Decapoda; family Cambaridae; genus Procambarus; species Procambarus virginalis. The sequence goes on along the minus strand of WNGS01000337.1, from coordinate 12,432,170 downwards.
ATACTGTGCGGCAGTCAGAACACAGTACAGCGAGCTGCACAGTACACAGTACTGTCTCCGTGTAATTCCCATGGCCCTGAAGTATTCTCTATCTTCCTGATAACACATTCAGCCGCCAAGGGTCCTATCACGTTGATTGATTGATTGATGAAGATTAACCATATTATTTATACTATTGCAATTATAAATATATTTATTCTATGCAATGTACAATATATTGCAAAGTATCCCAATTATGGGTAATCGGAACGACTCATGGGAATGAGCTAAATTCATGGAAGCAGAAAAGAGTAACTTCCACAAGCAAAATGTTATCGGGTACTATGTCAAATGCCTTTTGACAACCCCAAAAGAGGAGTCTTTCCACGCTTCTCTGTCTTGTCTAATTTGTATCGCCTGGTCATGGAATTATTTTGAACCAGTATGGTAAGATTTACCATCCATGACGTTGTATTGGTGATGTGTTACAGAGTCCCTTCTCTAAATATGTACCCCCCATTTTCTAACAATCTTCACCATCATCTTGCATGGTATGAAAGTGAGAGACACTGGCCTTCAGTTGTGTACCTCCTATCTGAATCCATTTAGCATTCGCCACAACATCAGCTGTCTTCCAACTTCCTGGTAGGTCTCCTGTTTCCAGTGATCTATTATTCACTGTACAAATTATGAAGCATAATGCTTCTACTCCCTCTTGTATTTTATTCATTGTGGGATTCTATGTGGTCAAACAGTTTTTGCTGTGTCCAGTCTCAGCAGGTACTTTCTTACATCAGCGCTGAAAATATCAAATTCCCCAAGTGAAGCTTGGTTTAATGTTTCCTCACAGTTCAAACAATTCTCTTCGCTCCATTGTGAAAACCTGGAATTTAAGTTTTGGGTTCCAGGACAATCTCCTTGTCATTATTTTCAGTACTCACCTAATTGTCCTCACCTAATTGTGCTTGCGGGGGTTGAGCTTTGGCTCTTTGGTCCCGCCTCTCAACTGTCAATCAACTGGTGAAAGAGCCTGTGAGTGTGTGTGTGAATTTGACTGTGGAAGTAAGTTTATCAATTAGCATCTTTTGAGTCATAGGTACGGTGAATACTAACTGGCAGAGGTAGCCGTATATATCACTACCGTAGATTGCAGGACGTACCAAAATCTGAACTGCCAATTGTGTAATTGGATGTGAATGCTAAATATGAGAATTTGTAAGCAGTAAATATACCAGAATTTGATCGTGTTATTAAATGGTTCAAGCTCTAAAAATGACGAAAATTTCTGCCATGGTCCTAAAATTTAGTTCGGGACGAAATTGAGTTTACATTTTCTTCATCTGTCCAAGACGTCAGAAAGCGAGCCTCCAGCCTGAACTTTTGAAGTCAGCTGATCAAATGTAAACAGATCTTAGTCCCTCCACCTTTCAGGTAGTTTCAAGGCTTGAAACTTTGTCTGATTTCCGGATGAAGACCAAACAGGGTGGAAATGATAGGTGTAATTCAAATGTTAAAGCTGCGAATACTTTTCTTTTTTAATTGTTCATGTTTTCTTCATTCTGTTTTATCCATTCTTAAGTTCCATTTTCTTCCTGATTTGTAAATTATCTGTACACTCAAATTATTTGTTACTCGTAAATATAATAACTATAGTATATAATAACTAAATAAATATAGTTACTCGTAAATATATTATAATAAACGTAAATATTATTCCGTGTTTTTAATTTTGTTTCATATTAGGGTTTTAATTAATATTTTATTTTATGTATTGATATTTACTGCAGTGCACCAATACACCAGTGAATCAATACACGAATGTATCAATACAACAATGAATCAATTCACCAGTGCATCGATGCATCAGTATATCAATACATTAATGTATTCATGAACTAATGTAATAATTAACCAGTACAATAGTATAAAAAT
>WNGS01000337.1:12404930-12415890 GCA_020271785.1 Procambarus virginalis | reverse complement strand
GAATATGCGACAAGGCCTATCACACTGCCTCATTAGCCGGCTATGTATGTGGACTTGATCAATATTCAAATGATCACGACTTGAATACTGTGACATTTGTATTTAATGATCCCTAAATTAAATATTGCATTTGAACAGTATTCAGTCACCTCTCACACCATCACTGTCACCCTCACACCATCTCAACACCATCACTGTCACCCTTCACACCACCATCACTGTCACCATCACTGTTACCATCACTGTTACCATCACTGTCACCATCTCACACCACCATCACTGTCACCCCTCAACCATTCAACACCCATCACTGTCACCCCTTCACAACCACCATCACTGTCACCTCTCACACCACCATCCACTGTTACTCTCACACGCACCATCACTGTCACCGTCTCCACCACCATCACTGTCACCCCTCACACCATCAACACCATCACTGTCACCCTTCACACCACCATCAACTGTCACCTCTCACAACCACCATCACTGTCACATCTCACCACCATCACTGTCACCCCTCACACCATCAACCCATCACTGTCACCCTCTCACACACACATCACTGTCACCTCTCACACAACCATCACTTTCACCTCTCACACCACCATCACTGTCACCCCTCACACCATCAACACCATCACTGTCACCTCTCCACACCACCATCACTGTCACCTCTCACACAACCATCACTGTCACCTCTCACACCCCCATCACTGTCACCTCTCACACAACCATCACTTTCACCTCTCACACCACCATCACTGTCACCCCTCACACAATCAACACCATCACTGTCACCTCTCAACACACCATCACTGTCACCTCTCACACCACCATCACTGTCACCTCTCACACAACCATCACTTTCACCTCTCACACCACCATCACGCTCACCTCTTTCACACATCACTGTCACCTCTCACAACACCATCACTGTCACCTCTCACACAACCATCACTGTCACCTCTCACCACCACCATCACTGTCACTCTACACCACCATCACTGTCACCTCTCACAACCACCATCACTGTCACCTCCTCACAGCCATCAACACCATCACTGTCACCTCTCACCACCATCATCACTGTCACCTCTCACACAACTATCACTGTCACTCTCACACCACCATCACTGTCACCTCTCACACCACCATCACTGTCACCTCTACACACCACCATCACTGTCACCTCTCACACCACCCATCACTGTCACCCCTCACACCACCATCACTGTCACCTCTCACACCACCATCACTGTCACCACTCACACCCACCATCACTGTCACCTCTAACACCACCAGTCACTGTCACCTCTCACACCACCATCACTGTCACCCCTCACACCATCACACACCATCACTGTCCCTCTCACACCACCAACACTGTCCACCTCTCACACCCACCATCACTGTCACCTCACACCACCATCCACTGTCACCCCTCACACCATCAAACACCATCACTGTCACCCTTCACACCACCATCACATCACTGTCACTCCTCACACCACCATCACTGTCACCTCTCACACCACCATCACTGTCACCCCTCACACCATCAACACCATCACTGTCCCCTTCACACCACCATCACTGTCACCTCTACACAACCACCATCAGCTGTCACCTCTCACACCACCACACGTCAGCCCCTCACACCATGCAACACCATCACTGTCACCTCTCACACCCCACCATCACTGTCACCTCTCACACCACCATCACTGTCACCTCTCACAACCACCATCACTGTCACCCCTCACCACCATCAACACCATCACTGTCACCTCTCACACAACCATCACTTTCACCTCTCACAACACCATCACTGTCACCTCTCACCACCATCAACACCATCATTGTCACCCTTCACACCATCACTGTCAACCTCTCACACCATCAACACCATCACTGTCACCCTTCACACCACCATCACTGTCACCTCTCACAACCACCTTATCTACACACCATAGTCACCTCAACCTCAGACCTAACACCATCACTGTCACCTCTCACTCCACCATCACTGTCACCTCTCACACAACCATCACTGTCACCCTCCACATCACTGTCACCTACCCCATCACTGTCACCTCTCACACCCACCATCACTGTCACCGTCCTCACACATCAACACCTATCAGACTAGTTACCCAAGATTCACGCGGGATGGGCCTCGGGCCTCCAAGCAACACTGACAATCACACGTCAAGCCTCCTCGGGCTTGGAAACAGACTCCACCATCACCAGGTACCCAGGTATCACCCCCTCACACCACACCACTGTCACCTCCACACCACCATCACTGTCACCTCTCCCACTCACAACTATCACTGTCCCTCTCACACACACTCATCACTGCTCACCTCTCACACCACCATCACTGTCACCCTCACACCACCATCACTGTCACCCTCTCACACCACCATCACTGTCACTACTACTCACACAACTATCACTGTCACCTCTCACACCCCCATCGACTGTCACCTCTCACCCACACACTGTATCACACCTCATGTCACACACATCACCCTACTGCCCTCTCACACCACCATCACTGTCACCTCTCACACCACCATCACCTGTCACCCCACTACCATGCACTTCCCCCCTCACATCCACCATCACTGTCACCCTCACACACCATCAACTGCACCATCACGTCACATCACTACACACATGCACTCTCACTACCATCCGTCACCTCTCACACCCCCATCACTGTCACCTCTCACAACCACCATCACTGTCACCCTCTCACACCACCACACTGTCAACCTCTCACACAACTCATCACTGTCACCTCTCACACCACCATCCACTGTCACCCCTCACACCACACACATCACTGTCACCCATTCACCCCACCATCACTGTCACCCTCTCACACCACTACTCACTGTCACCCCTCACACCACCATCACATGCACTAAACATCCCGTCACCCTCGCACCACCATCACTGTCACCCTCACACCATCAACACCATCACTGTCACCTCTCACACCACCATCACTGTCACCTCTCACACCACCATCACTGTCACCCCTCACACACACCATCACTGTCACCCCTCACACCACCATCACTGTCACCTCTCACACCACCATCACTGTCACCCTCTCACACCACCATCACTGTCACCCTCTCACACCACCATCACTGTCACCCCTCAACCATCAACACCATCACTGTCACCCTTCACACCACCATCACTGTCACCCTCACACCACCTCACTGTCACCCTCACACCCACCATCACTGTCACCTCTCACACCACCATCACTGTCACCCCTCACACCACCATCACTGTCACCTCTCACACCACCATCACTGTCACCCCTCACACCACCATCACTGTCACCTCTCACACCACCATCACTGTCACCCCTCACACGAGGAATGAACTAACACTTCCTTTGCAGGTTTTTCCTTCATCACTTTTCGTTTTCATTGCTGCTATTGGTCAGGTGTTCATGACGCCGATGAAGGGGGAGGGGTTTGTTTACGTGTTTGGAGGGGGGGGGGGGGGGGCTGCTGCTGCTGGAGATGGCGAGGAGGAGGAGATGGGCGATATTGAGCCCCAGACAGAGCCTGTTGTTTACAGGCGCTCATTTACAGGCGTCCCAGCCGCCCGACCACCGCCAATGTTTATGAGGATCTCAGTTTTGTCAAATGACTGCTGACGTTGGCGAGGATTGTTGACTGGTGGTGTCGTGCGGCTGGTTGGGGCACGCACCGGAAACGTACACCAATTGCTGCTTCAAAATACGGCAAGTTGAGATAGATACTGGAACCTGGGGTGGAACCGAGCTGGAACCTGGCCTGGAACCGGGCCTGGAACTTGCCTAACTTGAACCTTGCTTGAGAGGAAGGGCATAGGTGAAGGAAAGGGTACTGGGGAAGGAAAGGGTAATGGAGAAGGTAATCGAGGGAGGGTAAGTTTAGGGTAAGGAAGAGGATAAAAGAGGAAGGGAAAGGGGAAGGTAAAGAGGAGGGATGATAAGGGGGAGGTAAGGCGGAGGTTAAAGTGAGGGAGGGTATGGGTAGGGTAAGTAGAAGGTAAGGAAGGGAGGGTAAGCAAGGGGAAGGTAAGTGGGTAGATTATGAGAGATTTAGGCTCCTCCTCCTCCTCCTGATGTGGGTAGATTAAGAGAGATATAGGCTACTCCTGATGTGGGTAGATTAGAGAGATATACTGCTCTATGGAGAAAGAGAGATATAGGCTGCTCCTGATGTGGGTAGATTAAAAGATATAGGCTGCTCCTGATGTGGGCTATTATTTGACTCAAAGGCATGACGTGAGGTGAGTAAATTAGTCAATCTTAAACACATAAGATAGACAGTTCCTGGTCTTTATTCTTCTTCTCAGTGATCGGTATGGAATATAATGGTATTGAGAAATAAGATTTCTGGAAATGTCTTGCACATTGAATCTATATAATCCAGTCTCAGCAGCTGACTTCACTGCACTCCAAATGCTCTCAAGAAATTATTCCAGTGACCTGACACTGTATTATACTGTAAATAAATATTTTGTTTAAGAATATTACTAAGGTATTTGGAATACTTCAATTATTATTAACATGTTTACAATAGTCACACTTCTTTAAAACGGTGTTGATATACCTACCGATTCGAGCACAGGAACTGCTGTGGCCTATCTCCTGGGCTGGGCCGGTATACCACGCGTCCTTATCTCTCATCTTATGTGAGCTGTTATCTAGTATTGCACCAACTTACTTGATAATGGTGTCATTTTTATAGATTAACTTCCTTTTCAGTTCCTACAATAATGTTTCGAATTTTCTTTTCATTAAACGTATATTTTAGTCAATATACAAGACAAGTAGCCAAGATGGCCAGGGACAGGTAACTTTAGCATACATAGTTAATGAAAGTCATGAGTGAGCTGAGTGTGGATTAGTGAGCTCGCGGTGCACTTCCGGTCTCACAATTCGCTGTGTCCTCTCGGTGAGCCAGTCTTTAATCCAGGTTATGTAATCCATTCCTATTATTGAGCGTCTTGAGCTTAGCCATTTTTAATGTTTGGCATTATGCCAAAGATGTTCTAGAAATCTGAGAATGTTACAGATTTAAGCAGTTCAGATTTCCAGTTTTGAACGTAATTTAAATGGTTCTAAAAGATTCGTTAAACCGGATATTTTGTATTCGTCGTTATGCTAGTCTTTCGTTATCAAGTTCTTGAGACTTGACAACACTTTTCCTGATAATATATTACGTGTTTTCCAGACGACAGTTCGTTGAACATATGTGCTCACCTTCCTTTAATACTGGCATGACGTAAGGCCATTTTCATCCGGTAACAGTCCCACCTTGTACGTGGTAACTACCTTGAAGGTGGTAACGCCTAACTATACCATAACTCACCTTGTACCATCAGCTTGTAGGTGTAAGTGGTACCAGGATGGAGGGAGGTGTTGGTGTTCCTGGTGAGGATACCAGAGACGGGGTCCAGCAGGAAGTGATGGTCACCAGGAGGTGCGAACAGCTGGTAGCTGACGGAGGCGCAGGGCAGCGGGCAGAGTCACCTGGCCCCAGCGGGCAGGTGAGCCCCAGGTCCTCGTCTGTGCTCCACGCCCGGTACACTACACCTGAAGATGACAACACACACAATTAGAAAATGATTTTTAAGACAGACCGACTCTGCCCTTACTGGTTACCTGTAGAGTACACACACACACACACACACACACACACACACACACACACACACACACACCACACACACACACACACACACACGCTACCTGGTCAAGTAGCTGAGTAGACAGAGCGCGGGACTCGTAATCCTGTGGCACGGGTTCGATTCTCGGCGCCGGCAGACACAAATGGGCAGAGTTTATTTCGCCCTAGTGCCCCTTATACCTAGCAGTAAATAGGTACCTGGGAGTTAGACATCTGTGAATACACAATACTCTCACACACGTTCATGCACACTCACACATCCACACACAGTTGAGAGGCGGGACCAAAGAGCCAGATCTCAACCCCCGCAAACAAAATTAGGTAAGTACACACACACACATTCACCCATAAAGACATTAATTTTTTTTTTTTTGTGTCAGAATAATTAATAAATGGAATGCATTAGGAAGTGATGTGTTGGAGGCTGACTCCATGCACAGTTTCAAGTGTAGATATGATAAGAGGACAATAGGCTCAGGAACCTTGTACACCGGTTGATTGACAGTTGAGAGGCGGGACCAAAGAGCTGAAACTTAACCCCTACAAGCACAACTAGGTGAGTACACACACACACACACACACACACACACACACACACACACACACACACACACACACACACACACACACATGGGTTCTGGACAGTGAAATCATGCCTAACAAACCTTTTAGAATTCTATGATAAAGTAACAAGGATAAGGCAGGACAGAGAAGGCTGGGTAGACTGCATATTTCTTGACTGCCAAAAGGCCTTTGATACAGTACCGCACACGAGACTGCTATACAAACTTGAGAGGCAGGCAGGAGTAAGCGGAAAGGCCCTAGAATGGGTGAAGAACTACCTAACAGGAAGGAGCCAGAGGGTAATGGTAAGGGGCGAGAAGTCGGACTGGCGAACAGTAACAAGTGGAGTACCTCAAGGATCGGTGCTGGGACCAATCCTCTTTCTAATTTACGTAAATGACATGTTTACAGGAGTGGAATCATACATGTCAATGTTTGCGGATGACGCAAAATTAATGAGAAGAGTTGTGACAGACGAGGATTGTAGGATCCTCCAAGAGGACTTAAACAGGTTGCAGAGATGGTCAGGGAAATGGCTACTGGAGTTTAACACCAGTAAATGTAAAGTTATGGAAATGGGATCAGGTGATAGGAGACCAAAGGGACAGTACACAATGAAGGGGAACAGCCTACCTGTAACGATTCGAGAAAGAGATCTGGGAGTGGATGTGACACCTAATCTAACTCCTGAGGCACATATAAATAGGATAACGACAGCAGCGTACTCTACACTGGCGAAAATTAGAACTTCATTCAGAAACCTAAATGAGGAGGCTTTCAGGGCGCTTTACACTGCCTACGTGAGACCTGTCTTAGAGTATGCCGCGCCATCATGGAGCCCCCACCTGAAGAAACACATAAGGAAACTGGAGAAGGTTCAGAGGTTTGCGACGAGGCTTGTCCCAGAGTTACGAGGGATGGGATATGAAGAGCGTCTGAAGGAACTGAACCTTACGACACTAGAGAAAAGAAGGGAGAGAGGAGATATGATAGGGACATATAAAATACTCAGGGGAATTGACAAAGTGGAAATAGATGAAATGTTCACACGTAATAATAACAGAACGAGGGGACATGGGTGGAAACTGGAAACTCAGATGAGTCACAGAGATGTTAGGAAGTTTTCTTTTAGCGTGAGAGTAGTGGAAAAATGGAATGCACTTGGGGAACAGGTTGTGGAAGCAAATACTATTCATACTTTTAAGACTAGGTATGATAGGGAAATGGGACAGGAGTCATTGCTGTAAACAACCGATGGCTGGAAAGGCGGGATCCAAGAGTCAATGCTCGATCCTGCAAGCACAAATAGGTGAGTACAAATAGGTGAGTACACACACACACACACACACACACACACACACACACACACACACACACACACACACACACACACACACACACACATATGGTCATCTGTATAGGAACGTGTCTGTATAGAACTGTATAGGAATATTGTGTATGGCGATAACTATCATGAAATTTCTATAATTTCGTGAAAACTAAACATGAAGATCAATTTTGACTCAAACATTAAATACTTAAACTATTCTAACAGGCAATCCTAATATGAATACATTGGTAATATTGAAAAGGATATTAGAATATAAAATATGGACATCGAAAAAGAAAATGGATAATTATCGATTATGTGATAAAAGAGACAATAAAACCCACACACAGGTAGAGAAAGAAGACACAATAATGAATATATGACCAGGAGACACAAACTACCAGGAGACACAAACGACAAGGAGACACAAACGACCAGGAGACACAAACGACCAGGAGACACAAACGACCAGGAGACACAAACGATTAGGAGACACAAACGACCAGGAGACACAAACGACCAGGAGACACAAACGACCAGGAGACACAAACTACCAGGAGACACAAACGACCAGGAGACACAAACGACCAGGAGACACAAACAACCAGGAGACACAAACGACCAGGAGACACAAACGACCAGGAGACACAAACGACCAGAAGACACAAACGACCAGGAGACACAAACTACCAGGAGACACAAACGACCAGGAGACACAAACAACCAGGAGACACAAACGACCAGAAGACACAAACAACCAGGAGACACAAACGACCAGGAGACACAAACGACCAGGAGACACAAACTACCAGGAGACACAAACGACCAGGAGACACAAACGACCAGGAGACACAAACGACCAGGAGACACAAACGACCAGGAGACACAAACGACCAGGAGACACAAACGACCAGGAGACACAAACGACCAGGAGACACAAACGACCAGGAGACACAAACTACCAGGAGACACAAACTACCAGGAGACACAAACGACCAGGAGACACAAACAACCAGGAGACACAAACGACCAGGAGACACAAACGACCAGGAGACACAAACTACCAGGAGACACAAACGACCAGGAGACACAAACGACCAGAAGACACAAACGACCAGGAGACACAAACGACCAGGAGACACAAACGACCAGGAGACACAAACTACCAGGAGACACAAACGACCAGGAGACACAAACGACCAGAAGACACAAACGACCAGGAGACACAAACGACCAGGAGACACAAACCACCAGGAGACACAAACCACCAGGAGACACAAACGACCAGGAGACACAAACGACCAGGAGACACAAACGACCAGGAGACACAAACCACCAGGAGACACAAACGACCAGGAGACACAAACGACCAGGAGTTACATTGGCTTCATGTCGTGAGGAAGACTCTTTGTCGTGTCACAGTGAGAGGTCGCAGCTTCGGGAAGCCTCAAAATAAACCACTCACTCACCTGGTTTACACAGAAATAGTTACAGATACATCCATACTCTTAAATCATAGCTCATATAACATATACATTTACGCTCATAGTAGGAGTAAAAAAAGTTCAGATGGTGTGACTCAAGTGCTTCCGAGGTTCAAAGACAGCACCCCCCCCCCTCTCTTTCCCCTCCCACACAGCCCATTCCTACTCCTTCTCCCTCTCCCTCTCCCACCCCCTCACCATCCATCCCTCCTCCCTCCCCTCTCCCACATTCACCAACACTATTTAATCTTCTCCCCAACCTCTCCCAACCTCAGGACGCCCGACACACCCATCCGAACGGGGGAGACATCTCCCGCTAACACATCACAAGGATCAGTGTGGTCACAATGCGACCCAAACGTCTTAAGCTCTTGAGTTACGAGGCTTGCTAACATCAGAACAGCCTTCAGGAACCTGTGTAAGGAATCATTTAGAACCTTGTACACAGCTTATGTAAGACCAATCCTGGAGTATGCGGCCCAGCATGGAGCCGTACCTTGTCAAGCACAAGACGAAGCTGGAAACAGTTCAGAGTTATGCCACTAGGTTAGTCCCAGAACTAAGCGGCATGAGTTACGAGGAAAGGCTGCGTGAAATGCACCTCACGACACTGGAAGACAGAAGAGTAAGAGGAGACATGATCACTACCTACTAAATTCTCAGAGGAATTGACATGGTAGATGAGAATACTTTTTTAACACGTGTGGTCATCGAAGAAGGGGACACAGGTGGAGACCGAGTACCCAAATGAGCCACAGGGAGGTTAGAAAGAACTTTTCCAGTGTCAGAGTAGTTAACAAGTGGAATGCATTAGGCATGATGTGGTGGAGGCTAACTCCAAACACAGTTCAAATGTAGATATGAGAGAGCTCGAGATGCTCAGGAGTCTGTACACAAGAAGATTGACGGTTAAGAGGAGGGACCAAAGAGCCAGAGTCCAACCTCGCAAGCAAAACTAGGTGAGTACACACACACACACACACACACACACACACACACCACACACACACACACACACACAACATGAGATATGAGCTCTCTCATATCTACATTTGAAACTGTGTTTGGAGTTAGCCTCCACCACATCACTGCCTAATCATTCCACTTGTTAACTACTCTGACACTGAAAAGTTCTTTCTAACTCCCTGTGGCTCATTTGGGTACTCGGTCTCCACCTGTGTTCCCCTTCTTCCCAGAGGAGAAGCAGAAGAAGTCAGTTTCAGGGTGATGTACTCGAACATAGATGGGATCACAAGCAAGACAAGTGAACTAAGGGAAAGAGCACAAGAAGTGAACCCAGATGTAATCGGACTCACTGAAACAAAACTCTCGGGAATCATAACGAATGCCGTGTTTCCCCAGGAGTACACAGTAATATAGGAAAGAGAGGGTAGGTAGGGGAGGAGGCGGAGTGGCCCTACTCATGAGAAAGGAATGGAGTTTTAATGAGATGGCCATCCCGGGCTGTGAGGAGTTCAGAGATTACATAGCAGGCACCATGACAATGGGAGGACCAAGAATAGTAGTAGCAGTAATATACAAACCCTCCACCAAATGACAGAAGACCCAGTCAAGAGTATGAAAAACAACAACATGGCAGTTAACACTATAATTGAGAGGGCAGCCTCTGCTGCCTGTAGAAATAGATCCCACCTGCTCATCATGGGCGACTTCAATCTCGCAAGGATTGACTGGGAGAACAAGGAACCGCATGGAGGCGAGGATACGTGGAGAGCCAAACTATTGGAAGTGGTGACAAGAAACTTTTTAACCCAGCATGTCGGCGAACCCACAAGGATGCGCGGCAATGACGAACCAGCGAGACTCGACCTAGTCTTCACTCTGAACCACTCCGACATAAGAGAACT
>WNGS01000337.1:12361659-12377117 GCA_020271785.1 Procambarus virginalis | reverse complement strand
CAGAGACAGGGAGGGGGAGTGGCACTCCTAATAAAGCGGAAATGGTAAGTTTGAAGACCTGGGAAATCGGGTTACCAATGAGTGCACAGCTTCGTACTAGAACTCTGACAGTAGATAGGAGGAAGATTGTTGTGATCTTGGTAATCTACAATCCCCACCAAACAGTAGAAGACCAGGCAGGAGAATGATGACAACAACAAGGAATACATAGATGAATTGCAGAAGGCAGCAACATTAGCCCACAGAATGAGAGCGAAGCTGCTGATACTAGGGGACCTAAATCAGGGAGTGATAAATTGGGAATCAAGGAATCCCCATGGAGGGGACGAAACGTGGGGAGCGAAGTTAGTAGATCTTATAGACAGGAATTTCCTAACACAACATGTGAAGGAAGACACAAGGGAGAGTAGAGGAGATGCACCGACGCACTCCCCCAGGCTTGCACACGATGCACTCTACCAGGCCTGAACACGACGCACTCCACCAGGCATGCGCACGATGCACTCTCCCAGACTTGCACACGACGCACTTCCCCAGGCCTGCACACGACGCACTCTCCCAGGCCTGCACACGACGCACTCTCCCAGGCCTGCACACGACGCACTCTCCCAGGCCTGCACACGACGCACTCCCCCAGGCCTGCACAGGATGCACTCCCCCAGGCCTGCATACGACGCACTCTCCCAGGCCTGTACCCGACGCACTCTCCCATGCCTGCACACGACGCACTCTCCCAGGCCTGCACACGACGCACTCCCCAGGCCTGCACACAACGCACTCCCCCAGGCCTGCACATGACGCACTCTCCTAGGCCTGCACATGACGCACTCTCCCAGGCCTGTACCCGACGCACTCTCCCATGCCTGCACACGACGCACTCTCCCAGGCCTGCACAGGATGCACTTCCCCAGGTCTGCACACGACGCACTCCCCCAGGTCTGCACACGACGCACTTCCCCAGGCCTGCACACGACGCACTCTCCCATGCCTGCACACGACGCACTCCCCCAGGCCTGCACACGACGCACTCCCCCAGGTCTGCACACGACGCACTCTCCCATGCCTGCACACGACGCACTCCCCCAGGCCTGCACACGACGCACTCCCCCAGGTCTGCACACGACGCACTCCCCCAGGTCTGCACACGACGCACTCTCCCATGCCTGCACACGACGCACTCCCCCAGGTCTGCACACGACGCACTCCCCCAGGTCTGCACACGACGCACTCACCCAGGCCTGCACACGACGCACTCACCCAGGCCTGCACACGACGCACTCACCCAGGCCTGCACACGACGCACTCACCCAGGCCTGCACACGACGCACTCACCCAGGCCTGCACACGACGCACTCACCCAGGCCTGCACACGACGCACTCCCCCAGGCCTGAACACGACGCACTCTCCTAGGCCTGCACATGACGCACTCTACTAGGCCTGCACACGACGCATTCCTCCAGGCCTGCACACGACGCACTCACCCAGGCCTGAACACGACGCACTCCCCAGGCCTGCACACGACGCACTCCCCCAGGCCTGAACACGACGCACTCACCCAGGCCTGCACACGACGCATTTCTCCAGGCCTGCACACGACGCACTCCCCCAGGCCTACACACGACGCACTCCCCCAGGCCTACACACGACGCACTCCCCCAGGCCTACACACGACGCACTCCCCCAGGCCTGCACACGACGCACTCCCCCAGGCCTGAACACGACGCACTCCCCCAGGCCTACACACGACGCACGCCCCCAGGCCTGCACACGACTCTCTAACATTAAAAGTAAACTCCTCCTGATCCGTTACATAGATGTTTTTAGCTGGTCCAGGTTCGCTTGGAGAGTCTTACCAATACAAGTTCATCTTACACTTTGTCAAGACTACAAAGGTGCTGCAGAGATTGCAAATTAAATCGAACTGTGAAGATAGGAGTGAAAAACTATTTGACTCATCATTAAGGAATTTTATATTATCAGCATTTCGTTGATATTTTTGAACTCACATTGTATTTACTTCAGAGAAGAGGGAGAATATTTCCAACATGTGATATCGTTAGTGGAGACCAAACTAACTGCTTTAATCAGCAATGCTATATTTCCAAGGGAATACCGGATAGTGAGAAATGAGAGACTTCAAAGAGGAGGAGGAGGAGGACGTGTGGCTCTGCTGGTGAAAAGAAACTGGCTTTTTGAAAGGATTTCTTTGGAGGTGGCAAACAACTGCCGACTCTGCATTGTTGGAATTATTTCGTTCGATGGAGAGAAAGTGGTTGTGGTTGTAATCTACAACCCCCTATAGAGAATCACATAAGATCAATTAAAGAACCCAAAATTATGAAGAGAGCATGCTTGAATATGCTCTAAGGGATGACACACATAACATATAGAATGAGAGCAGAGCTCCTGATAATGGGAGACTTCAGTCATGACCAAATCGACTGAGAAACAATAGACCCAAAAGGAGGGGATGAGGCATGGAGAGAAAAGCTTGTAGAAGTAGTTGAGAGAACTTCCTGATGTAACATGTCAGGAAGGAAACTAGAAGGAGTGGTGACTTACCAGGAAGATTAGACCTGGTCTTCACACAGAATGAGATGGAAATTGAAACCATTGATTACGAAATGCCAGCAAGAGCGATTGACCACAATGTTTTAGCTTTTGAATACATAGTGAATGGCTTTTGAAAATCATAGAAAGATGTAACCTGGTGCAGAATGCAAAGCTGGCATACAGAAGAGGAGAACACCAGAAAGGCAGAGAATTCCTGTGTAAAAGAATACTCAGAAAAATCAGGACAGGACATGATGGATTACGTAATGTGCAAATTAAAAAACGCTGAAGAAAGATTTATACCTCAACTAATGGTTAAGTGAAGCAAGACGAGCATTAGCCCATGGCTCAACAGGCAGTGTCTGGAAGCAAAGAGAAGAAGCAAAAGAAATTTAGAGAACACAGAAGAAGGAAATCACAATATATACATAGAGGGCCAGAAATGAGTACACAGATTCTAGGAGATTGGCAGAGAAGCAGCACGAGAATATCACTTCATAAATGAAAAAGTACCAACCAAAAATATTCTGTAGTTATATCAAGAGGAAGATGACTGTGAATAAACAAGTTCTCAGATTTGGAAAATATAAGGAAGGACAAACGGAAAATGTTAAGGAGGTATGTGAAGAACTTAACAAAAACTTTCAGGATGTATTCAAGCTGGAATCTGATTTTCCACTAGAGCTTAAAGCCCAAACCGAACGGCAAGTTCCACAGGAAAGCCTCATTGAAATAACAGCGACACCAGAGGAAGTAAAGAAGGAACTGGATGTGAAACACACCAGTTTCACGAGACAAAATATCGTAATAGAGGCCGCTGAAGCAGTGAGTAACCCACTTGCCTTGATATTTAATTATCTCTACAAACTGGAGGACTTCCTGTCAGCTGGAAATGGCTAATGTGGTGCCAGGCTACAAGAAAGTGGGAAGACAGACACCACTAAATTACAGATCCGTCTCACTAATAAGTATCTCCTGCAAGTTGTTAGAATAAGTGATCTGAAGGTGGCTAGTAGAACATTTAGAAGACATCACTTTTGTCTCAAATCACCACATGGTTTTAGTAAAGGAAAATCTTGCTTGACAAACTTGCTGGAATTCTACAACTCAAGGACAGAAATCAAACAAGAGAAAGAGGGATGGGCTTACTTCATATTCCTTGACTGTCAGAAGACATTTGACTCAGTCTACCATGAAAGACTCCTACTCAAAATAGGAAAGCAAGCTGGCCTCTCTGGAAGAGACCTAAGGTGGATCAGAGTATCTCTCAGACAGGAAGCAAAGGGTTACAGTGAGAGTGGAGACATCAGAGTGGAGAGAGGTTACAAGTGGAGTACCACAAGGATCGGTTCTAGGGGCTCATCCTGTTCCTAATATATGTCAATGAGCAGAAAGAGAAAAATGGCTCCTTCATGTCATTGTTTGCAGATGATGCACAAACTGACGAGAGGAGTCAGGACAGCGATATAATGTTATGAAATGCAAGCCGATTGGGACACAGTCCAGAAGTAGTTTGAAAAATCACTGCTAGAGTTTAAACCAGCCAAATCCAGAGTTATGAGGATTGGAACAGTATTGCAAAGGAGATCTCTCACTTTATATAAAATATCAAATAATCAAAGCATTGGCTAAATATCTCCAGTCAACCAAAAATTTTGGCAACATTTTACCTGTTCATATAATTCAAACCACCGGGACCAACAAAAACAGAAAATGAAAGCCTAACTACAAAAGCAGCGACGATGACCAGAGCCATGACCGTGTGATCCAACCCTCGCCGCCAAGCACACCACGTGTCGTATAGTCATACCCCCTACACCAGCTGAGAGCACAAACAACACCCTACACCAGCTGAGAGCACACACAACACCCTACACCAGCTGAGAGCACAAACAACACCCTACACCAGCTGAGAGCACACACAACACCCTACACCAGCTGAGACCACAAACAACACCTTCTTCTTCTTGATAATAGGTTCAGTTTGCATGAAGGGTTTGTCCTCCCGATGACTGCACCAGTACTGATGTTGGGAGAGGCGTTTATGCTGAGGCTAATAAGAGCTCCAAAAGTGCTTGTTGCGTTGTGCAGATAGAGGAGCGGCGATTGAAACAGAGGTGTATGTTAGAGGGAGACTTGCCGCACTGTAGGGCGATGTGTTGTGTTTATGGCGAAAGCTGATCCATGGTGTTGCCACGAGGCATTTGTATTCTGTGTTTAGCTGTTGGTGGCGCCAGGTATAAATGTGGCGCGGGTCAGATGTGACCCAATTTGTTGGTCGACTGGAGATATTTAGCCAGTGCTTTGACTATTTGGTATTTTCCTGTAACGAGTGGTCACCACCTCCTAATATATGCTCGATGGTAAAGGGTATTTTAAGAGCGATAAGTACTTGTTTGAAATTTACTCTGGCACTATATGTCGGAAGCAGTGAAGGAGATAGTGTTCGATTGTTTCAGGCACCTGACAGTGGATGCAGAGTTCGTTGATGTCTGTTCTGTACTTAGAGCTGTGTGCTGCTAGTTTGGTGTGTCCCAGCCTTAATCTGATCATCGTTACATCAATTTCTCTGTTTTTGCATCTGACATGTTTCCAAGTTTCCCATTTCTTTTTAATGGACGCATAGCACAAAGGTGAGCATGCCGTTTTCCATTTCGTCGCAACATCTTGGTTGATGGTATTTTTGAAGGCTTCTTTACGTGCAACATGGGGAACTGGATGACGGGTAA
This sequence comes from Procambarus virginalis, assembly GCA_020271785.1. Taxonomy (NCBI): domain Eukaryota; kingdom Metazoa; phylum Arthropoda; class Malacostraca; order Decapoda; family Cambaridae; genus Procambarus; species Procambarus virginalis. The sequence goes on along the minus strand of WNGS01000337.1, from coordinate 12,371,834 downwards.
TGTGAGGCGTGTTGTGCATCGCTTTGGCTAGTTGGTCTACAAGTTCATTATGGAGAATACCACAATGCGCTGGGACTCACTGGATAGAGGTATCATAACCGTTCAATCGATGTTCATGAAGAAGTTGAAGACATGGGTAAACAAACTCCTTGCACGTTGTTGAAGAGTACGTAATAGCTTGAATCGCACTCTTGGAGTCACTACAGATTGTATATGTCCCGATTGGTAATGTTGTGATTATTTGGAGAGCTTGATATAAGGCATATAACTCAGCTGTGAAAATAGATAGTTGGTTTGGTAACCGCTATCCCTGCTTGAGATGGTATTCTGGTATCCATACAGCGCTAGTGACCGAGGGTACGTTGTTCATGATGATGCGAGATCCATCTGTATAAATCGCTGTGGTATTTGGGTAGCAATTTTTCATTGTTGAGGTAAAGACTGAGGCTATGGCTGAGTTTGGTGCAGAGTTTGGAATGTTGTCTTCGAGTTGTATTGCTGTATTAGGCGTTGTATAAAGCCAAGGTGGAATAGGGGGGGGGACAGTAAGTTGGGTTTCACAGTTTTGGAGTAGAGAGAGGTCTATATTGAGGTTATTTGTAGCCCGTGTGAGGAAAGGTTGCGAGTGATTGGTTGGAAAGCGGGGGTTATGTGGGTTAACTGTTGGGTTAATTTTTTATCCATATGGGTGTGTCTGGTGAGCAGTGGTACAGAGTGACAGATAGTTGGCACACATTATGTTTCGTCTGGTGGCTAGGCTTGTGAGGCCCGTTTCCCCGTAAAGTCCGAGGATTGGAGTGGAACGCATTGCGCCACACATAAGTCGCATGGCATTGTTTTGGATGATCTCTAGGCTCTGTAGGTTAGTAGGCGCAGCCGACGCATATGCTTGGCAACAATAGTCTAGTTGGCTGGGAATGTAGGTTGTATAGAAACGGAGCAAGATTTTATGGTGTGCTCCCCAGGTGGTGCCAGTGAGGGCTTTAAGTATGGCGAGTCGGGGTTGTGTCGTCTGTTTAAGGTGTTGAATGTGTGCTTTCCAGGTAAGTGAGGGCGAGTCTAAGTGCATGCAAAGGTATTTATGTTCTCGTACGTGTTGGATGGGAGTGTTGTGTATTGTGAGGGTGGGTAGATGAGCAAGTCTTTTTTTAGTGAAAATTTAATATTAGGTTTTGGTAGTACTAACTTGAAGACCCCATTGTTATGTCCAATCTATGAGGTGATCAAGTGCTCTTTGCATTGTTGAGACTGTATTAGGTAGGGCTCTGTTTGAGTAATACAGTGTTAAGTCGTCGACGTATGGGAACAGGATGGGTGTTAGGCAAATCTGCTAAGAATGCAGCAAAATGAGTTGGGCTAAGTATGGAGCCTTGAGGGACACCCATTTGTATTGGGATGCCATCAGAAAACTCGCTTTGTAGATAGACTTTAGAGGTCCTGTTCGTAAGATAGGACTGTAACCATAAAAGTAATCTTCCTTGAACGCCTAAACGTACAAGCTTTGCGAGGAGGCAAGAATGAGGAATGCTATCAAAAGCTCCATTGAGGTCTAGGTAGAGAACAATACAAAATTTGCTTCTTCTGAGGGAGGTGCGGATTTCATGTTCAAGGCAGAGTATTTGATCAAGTGTGGAGCATTGCGGTCGAAATCCAGCTTGGAGTGACGGTATAATATTATTATACTCAAGGTATCATTGGAGGCGAGTATGTACTAGTCTTTCCATGACTTTACTGAGGCATGATAGTAGGGAAATAGGTCTGTATGACGCAGGTAGGGATGGGTCTTTTTCTGGTTTAAGGAAAGGAAGAATAACACTGGTCTGCCATTGTGAGGGAATATTTCCGTGAGTCCAGCATAGGTTGTAATAGTTTAGAAGAGTACAATATGCAGTCGATGGAAGATATTTAATGAGTTCATATGGAATTCCATCCTTTCCAGGTGCCTTGCCAAGAGGTAGGTGGGTTAAGGCTAATTGTAGCTCGCTTAAGGTGTACATGTTGTCGACGCCGAGCATGGGAAGCAGTATGGCACGGTCAATTTGTTGTCTGAGAGGGAGTTCTTGGGCATGAAGGGTGTTGAGAGGGTAACTTTAAGACATTCAGTAAGAACATTTGCACGCTCCTGAGGTGTTTGACAGAGTGAACCGTTGATCACCTTAAACCAGCTTACAACACCATACACCAGCTGAGAACACACACATAGCACAACACCAGCTGAGAGCACAAACAACACCTTACACCAGCGGAGAGCACAACAACACCTTACACCAGCGGAGAGCACCCACAACGCCCAACCAGCGGAGAGCACAACCACACCTTACACGCTGAGAACACACACATAGCACAACACCAGCTGAGAGCACAAACAACACCTTCCAGGTCTTACTACTGACGTGACAATGTGCCGCGTCTCCCAACATTAACACCCGTACAGTCATCTGACGCAGGAAACCTTCACACAAACTGCCCGTATCATAAGGAAGAAGAAGAAGAAGAAGAGGAAGGAGCATTCCGTGTCCCAGAGCTGGTGCAACAAATACTAAATAGTTTACCGTAGACTACGCCAGGATATAACACGTCTCCCTGCTGCTTCAGGCAAGTATACTCAGCGAAGAAGGCCCTGTCACTCACCTTTGAGATAAGCGGGCTGTTAGGGAGGTCATTATGTCCAGGGGATCTTCTTGACGTAGTCGGCGCTGACGTAGATCCGCAGGTCCAGCAGGTCATAGAGGAGGTCCTCCATCTGGCCTGGGAGTGGGGTGCCTGCAGGGGCAAGGAACGGGGTCAGTTAAGGGGTAGTGGGCCCATTGGCGTAAATGTGTACAACCTGTTTCTTGATAAACAATTTGAAAGGGAGCGAATGCAGTCGGCTTCGAGCCCTGAGATGGGGTGCTGATTGCCCACGAATATTTAGGTGTTCGTGTATTTTTATCAATTAGTGATTAGGATTAGAAACCTGGTTTATACGATTGGCAAAATGTGCTGGAGTTAGAGAGAGAGTGAGAGAGAGAGAGAGAGAGAGAGAGAGAGAGAGAGAGAGAGAGAGAGAGAGAGAGAGAGAGAGAGAGAGAGGAGAGAGAGAGAGACAGACAGACAGACAGACAGAGACAACAAGCGAATGATGGAAGAGGAACACAGAGATAGAAACCACCTGGTTACATCAAGGGTGAGGAATCCACACCACATTAAAGGTTTCTGTAGCCAGAAATAATGGGAAGCAGCCGACAAATTTGTCCCTGTCCAATAGGAGGATAATGAGGGTCACAGGACCAACACAAGGTGTAATCAACATTGTAAGGAAGCGCGGAATCAAGCATGAAAGTATAGGAGGCTATAACAACAAAGTAACTGCAGAAGAGGTTACAATAAAACTAGAAATGAGAAGTAAGAGAGAAAAGAAAAGCCAGAAAACCAATACAGAACAACGCTAAATGAAAAGACGAACGAAGCCAGGATACTTCAGTCACGTCATGAGTAAAGTCGGAGTTGAGGTAAAGGTGATGAAGCTCAGGACACGATTGGACTTATTCACTGAGAATGATAATGAAGTGTGTGAAGATCTGAATAAAAGATAATTGGACGTATTTATAAATGAGAAAGGGAAATTCTTGAACTGAAGGGAATGGAATCTACTCCAAAAGCATTGGAGGTCAGCACTTATTGGTATAAGGCTTGACTAATGAGGCCAGGTCAGATAGGTTATCACCATAGATACTAATAGAATGAGAAGATTCCTTACTCTGGGCACCTACTATGATAATAACATGTTGGTGGAGATATAATTTGGAGATATATCAAAGTTTGAATGACACTAAAAATTTCAGACCCGTTTCAAAATTTCAAATGTCAATGCCACTCATATTTCAGGCCCGTATCTCTTACCTGCATATCATGGAAAGTTATGGAAAAAAACACAATCAATAGGCAACATTGTATTGAACACTGTGAGGGATCGGCCAGTTACGCCCTTTATGAGTAGTGGAAGCGGGAAGGGAATTATAAGGGGAAAGCGCCAACCCATTACGACTATATATCAATTGAAAGGGATCAGGATAAGGATTTGGGATAGGACGGACGGAGGGAATGGTGCCTAACCACTTGGACGGTCGGGAATTGAACGCCGACCTGCATGAAGCGAGACCGTCGCTCTACCGTCGAGCCCAAGTGGTTGGAGAGAATGTCTGTTTGCATTACTGTCTGTTGACCTGTCTGTTTGTCCAAAATTGGAAGCCAGACGCTTGGGGCCAGACGCTTGGGGCTAGCTTCACCCAAATTGACAGATATAATAGTCTAGGGTCCGGGATGAACATAGGCTGGTCCAGGTCTCTAGAATTCAAAAGACAACAGCATACCTGGGCCACATCCGGACCCCCACGACGATTTTTGCCACTCCCGCCGGCTACAAAGCTAAATATTTTGAAAAACATTTTGGTTTTAAATATTTGTTATTTCTTTTCATATTATAGTGTGACTTTATTATTGACTAATCTCAGGAAAATAAACAAATTTCCCGCTATCCATAACTTGCCCGTATTCACATAAAACAGACAATCCTCTAATAGCGTTAAAGGTTACACAAGCCAAATTACTTTCTCGAGTAAAGCGGAAGCTATTACATTATTTTTAGTTTACCACATCCCCTAAACTCCTCCCACCAGTGACCACCCACCACCCAGTGGGACCATGCCACCCACTGCGGCATATGCGAGACTGGCTAACATCAGAACAGCTTTCAGGAACCTGTGTAAGGAATCATTCAGAACCTTGTACACAGTATATGTAAAACCAATCCTGGAGTACGCGGCCCCAGCATGGAGCCCGTACCTTGTCAAGCACAAGGCGAAGCTGGAAAAAGTTCAGAGCTATGCCACTAGGTTAGTCTCAGAACTAAGAGACACGAGTTACGAGGAAAAGGCTGCGTGAAATGCACCTCACGACACTGGAAAGCAGAAGAGTAAGTGGAGACATGATCACTATCTACAAAATTCTCAGAGGAATTGACAGGGTAGATAAGGATAAACTTTTAAACACGGGTGGTACGCAAGCAAGGGTACAAAGATGAGACTGAGTACCCAAATGAGCCACAGGGACGTTAGAAAGAACTTTTTCAGTGTCGGAGTAGTTAACCAGTGGAATGTATTAGGCAGTAATGTGGTGGAGGCTGACTCCATACACAGTTTCAAATGTAGATATGATAGAGCCCAATAGGCTCAGGAATCTGTACATCAGTTGATTGACAGTTGAGAGGCGGGACCAAAGAGCCAGAGCTCAACCCCCGCAAACACAACTAGGTGAGTACAAATGAGACCAGTTATTTTTTTTTAACAGAGAGGAACATACAGAGATAAACAGAGAGAGAGAGAGAGAGAGAGAGAGAGAGAGAGAGAGAGAGAGAAGAGAGAGAGAGAGAGAGAGAGAGAGAGAGAGAGAGAGAGAGAGAGACAGACAAACAGACAGACAAACACAGACAGTAGATACATGGATAGGATAGATGATTTGATAGGTGATAGATGGATAGATAAATGGAAAGATGTATGTATAGATGGATGACTTGATGGATAGATAGATGGATGAGTAGAGAGATAGATAGGCGCATAAATTAAGCAATAGATATGTAGATGGATAGACGAGCAGATAAATGGAAAAGTAAATAGATGGAGAGATAAATAGATGGAGAGATAAATATACGGAGACATAAATAGATGGATGGCTGGATAGATATATGAATGGATAGATGGATAGATAAATAAATAGATGGTTGGATAAATAGACGGACAGATGGTAGACAGACCCGAGCCACCCACCATACACCTCCTATTACAGGATAAAGCGCTTGGAAACCCTCCACAATTCAGAAAAAAGTCTTCCGCAGAAACCCCCGAGTCTTTCCGCCGTCAGATTCCAGGAAAAGGTTAAGGCAGTCAGTGGAGGCGCATCTCAAACGAATACCATCAGCTTGAATCCCATGGATGGTCTCTAAGACTCTAAACAGAGTGTTCAAGACCTTGTATACTACGTACTTGATGCTAGAACGCGACGCACAGAGTGGAGTCCTTATCTCGTTAAGCACTAAAACCAAATTGGAGAAGCTTTAGAGGAATGCCAGGAGACTGGTTCCGGAATTGAGATGATTGGATTACAGGGGTATGAGAAATAAACATAAACTCACGATTTTCAGAAAGAGAGAAGATCTAGGGTACATGATCACCACAGAAAAAATACTCGGAGACTATAGACGGGACAAAGGCAAACTATTTAACAAGGGTTGGTACACGAACGACCGGTCACAAATGTGCCACAAGTGGCATTATAAGTAGTTATCAGCCAGAATAGTATAAAATGGAATACACCAAGTCAAGTAGCGGGGGCAGGCTCGGGAGCTGAAGCTCATTGCCAGCAAGTACAGCTAGGTGAGTAGCACTATGTAAGTCCACTACCTGCTATCCTTCATCTAAAATGACGTAATCCAAGACTCCTTAAAAAACCGTCAAGTTATAAACTTTCCTGAAGCTCCAACTTTAGCAGTTTTGTTCAATCTGAGGACATAAGCCTGGCCCTGACTCTGGCCCTAATGTTCCCCTCGGTCCTTATACCACTGGTCTCCAGCACGGTGCTGGTGGCCCTGGTGGTCTCCAGCACGGTGCTGGTGGCCCTGGTGGTGGTGGTGGTCTCCAGCACGGTGCTGGTGGCCCTGGTGGTGGTGGTCTCCAGCACGGTGCTGGTGGCCCTGGTGGTGGTGGTCTCCAGCACGGTGCTGGTGGCCCTGGTGGTGGTGGTGGTCTCCAGCACGGTGCTGGTGGCCCTGGTGGTGGTGGTCTCCAGCACGGTGCTGGTGGCCCTGGTGGTGGTGGTCTCCAGCACGGTGCTGGTGGCCCTGGTGGTGGTGGTGGTCTCCAGCACGTTGTTGGTGGCCCTGGTGGTGGTGGTGGTCTCAGCACGGTGCTGGTGGGCCTGGTGGTGGTGGTCTCCAGCACGGTGCTGGTGGCCNGGTGGACGGGGAAAGTCCCGTCACTTGGTGGACGGGAGAAAGTCCCGCCACTTGGTGGACGGGAGAAAGTCCCGTCACTTGGTGGACGGGAGAAAGTCCCGCCACTTGGTGGACGGGAGAAAGTCCCGTCACTTGGTGGACGGGAGAAAGTCCCGTCACTTGGGGGACGGGAGAAAGTCCCGTCACTTGGTGGACGGGAGAAAGTCCCGTCACTTGGTGGACGGGAGAAAGTCCCGCCACTTGGTGGACGGAGAAAGTCCCGTCACTTGGTGGACGGGAGAAAGTCCCGCTCTTGGTGGACGGGGAGAAAGTCCCGTCACTTGGGGGACGGGAGAAAGTCCCGTCACATGTGTACCACAAAGTTAGATTAAAATTCTTTGCGCGCAATTTCTGAGACAGAAAACGTCGTGAAAAGTAGAATTAAAGAAGAAAAGATGAAGAATAAACCGAGAGCAAATATAGAGGAAAGGGAAGGAAATATGAGACTCTTGACCTTCACCTGTGACCCAGGTCAAGGTCACCTGTGACGCAGGTCAAGGTCACCTGTGACGCAGGTCAAGGTCACCTGTGACGCAGGTCAAGGTCACCTGTGACGCAGGTCAAGGTCACCTGTGACGCAGCTCTAGGTCACCTGTGACGCAGGTCAAGGTCACTGTGACGCAGGTCAAGGTCACCTGTGACGCAGCTCTAGGTCACCTGTGACGCAGGTCAAGGTCACCTGTGACGCAGGTCAAGGTCACCTGTGACGCAGCTCTAGGTCACCTGTGACGCAGGTCAAGGTCACCTGTGACGCAGGTCAAGGTCACCTGTGACGCCGGTCAAGGTCACCTGTGACGCAGGTCAAGGTCACCTGTGACGCAGGTCAAGGTCACCTGTGACGCCGGTCAAGGTCACCTGTGACGCAGGTCAAGGTCACCTGTGACGCAGGTCAAGGTCACCTGTGACGCAGGTCAAGGTCACCTGTAACGCAGGTCAAGGTCACTTGTGACGCAGGTCAAGGTCACCTGTGACGCAGCTCTAGGTCACCTGTGACGCAGGTCAAGGTCACTGTGACGCAGGTCAAGGTCACCTGTGACGCAGGTCAAGGTCACCTGTGACGCAGCTCTAGGTCACCTGTGACGCAGGTCAAGGTCACCTGTGACGCAGGTCAAGGTCACCTGTGACGCCGGTCAAGGTCACCTGTGACGCAGGTCAAGGTCACCTGTGACGCCGGTCAAGGTCACCTGTGACGCAGGTCAAGGTCACCTGTGACGCCGGTCAAGGTCACCTGTGACGCAGGTCAAGGTCACCTGTGACGCAGGTCAAGGTCGCCTGTGACGCAGGTCAAGGTCGCCTGTGACGCAGCTCAAGGTTACCTGTGACGTAGCTCAAGGTCGCCTGTGACGTAGGTCAAGGTCACCTGTGACGCAGCTCAAGGTCGCCTGTGACGCAGCTCAAGGTCGCCTGTGACGCAGCTCAAGGTCACCTGTGACGCAGCTCAAGGTCGCTGTGACGCAGCTCAAGGTCACCTGTGACGCAGCTCAAGGTCGCCTGTGACGCAGCTCAAGGTCACCTGTGACGCAGCTCAAGATCACCTGTGACGCAGCTCAAGCTCACCAAGAGACTGAGGAATAAAACAAATGGCTTCATCGTGGAAGAAATCAAGGAGGATAAAAAGAGGTGAAGAAGCACTGGAGAAGGATATGGAAGAAGACAGGAGGAGGAGAAGGAAAGTGGAGATAGGATAGATAAAAATGAAGATGGCAACAGTGACAAAGGTAATAAACTGATTTACGAAATAGGGAGAGAAAAAAAGATATCGAAGAGAGAAAAAGATATCGTGGAGAGAAAACAGATATCGGTATTAACAACGACAAAATGAAACCTGAAGGCGAAGCTGAGTAGGAGCTACAAACATCAAACATCTTGAAAGGAGTAGAGGAATTTAATAAGATGAACCATTGCAGTGAGCTAAAGTACAGCTTTAACGTACCTAAAGAGAAAGAGTAATGTATAACGAAGGACGCAACAAGACCAACAACAGAGATAAAAGATAAAAACGTCTTTGATGTGACAAGACAATTGGGTCAAGGACCAGTAAAGACTTTTCAGAAGCAGCCAAATTGGTCAGAGACAAGGCAGATAGTAATGCCAACAGAGACAGATGCTGGCAGAATAAAGCAGGTAGCGACCTGCACCACACAAGAAATCCATAGTAAGCGATCACATGTTGCCTGCCACCTGACACAACCAGCAGGCGTGAGACAGGCACTTGACAGGAGAGAGACCACGGGGAATGTGACGAGTTGGAATTAAAACTTGGTAAAGTGCAAGCAATTGGGACAACCCAAAGAATATATACCTTTTGTTAACTAACCTTTGTAAGAAAGGACGAGTCTAACATGGACGACAATCACCATTAAGTGATAGCTTAAACAGCAGCCATCCTGTGAGGTAAAGGGACAGGAAGGTTGGGTACACGGAGGGATAGATACAACTGGATGTATATCAGCCAGGACATGAGCGAAAATTAAAGAGAGGACGTTCAGAGAATCAGGGAGCAAAAGAACAGAGGAATTACAAAGGAATTGGAACTGAAACATGTAGAGATCAAGATGTTAGGCCAGGGCTAACAAGCAGGCCAGGAAACAAGCAGGAGAATCAGGCACAGGCAAATAGTGGACCAACTCAAACTGGGAAGGAAACGGACCAAGGAAATGAATGTCTGCGGCCTGATCAACACTCACAAGGGCCACTATCTGGGATGTGTCTAGCCCAAAGGTAGACTATTTACCAGGAAGCAACTAAGCAGCCGAGTAGAATTAAGGAGCATAAATATTTGGTTCAGAATGTTGACGGCTTTACAAATAAAGTGGTAGAGCAGAAATGCATCCTAATATCATTGCAGTTACAGAGACAAAACTAATAAACTTAATGTGAGCATGCAAAATTCCCATCAAGATACCATGTAGTAAGAATGGAAAGGATAAATATTAGGGAAAGAAGAGTAACCTTACTGATTCAACATCAGAAAATTAGAAAATATAAATTGTCTAGAGTTATTCAAGAAACAAGTTTACATACTAGGTGTAATAACACTTGGAACCTTGAGGATAGTGGTAAGGGTTATTAACAATCCCTCACTTAATACACGAAGATCAAGGAAGGAGTATGAAAAAGAAAAATGTCACATAACATTTCTGAAAAT
>WNGS01000337.1:12335146-12358677 GCA_020271785.1 Procambarus virginalis | reverse complement strand
AGTTGAGGCTCGGCGCCAAAATCGTGCTTAAAGTCAAGACATAGAAGGTTGCAGTCGTTCCCGAATAGTCCCCACGAGCTTTAAATGTACTTGAGAAAAATGTAGGTAAATCTGTTAAATACGAGCTACCTTAGCTAACACCATGTTTTGTGATCTTTATATATACTAGGTATATATATATATTTATTATATAATTATATACTATATATATATATATATATTTGATCTATATATATATATATATATATATATTTAATACTATATATGATATCTATTAATTATTATTTCAAGGTGTACCACGAATGGCTTTTGCAATCTTTCAACAAAAGACGTCCAGCTAATTAAACGATTGTTCGATGTTAGTGATTTATCTCCTTTCTTATATATCATGTATCCACATTGGCAAATCCTCAACGCCTTCTTTACTCATCGCGATGATATAGGGATTTATTGAATATACAAGAGATAAAGGTTCACTGAAGTTCTTCTATACGTTCATTAAGCTCCCTGTCAAACACTTTCGTGTGGCCCTGAAGACGTGCTTGGCTTTAATTGGAGTATTCGATTATTAAGCATCCCTACTGTGAATGACCAAACGAGTCAACTTGTCCTCTTCACCTCCTGTATAGAGCTGTTCTGATGCAGGCATGCATACATTCTCTCAAGAAACTAATACAGATGCCAGTATGTATTTCAAACAATAGACAACATCTTGGGTTATTATAAGTTACTGGACTTGCTCCAGTGTTTAATGCCCCTATCCTTTCCCTGGCTTCAGCTGATGTATCTGACAAAACGTAAACGACTTACTTTTTTTCATTAACTTGTTTATTTAAAATAACCCCTTTTTATAACTAGTTTGACAAACTGGACTATCCTAAATACTTATCCTTCTAAGATACGGCTGTTTATCCCTCACTAATCACTAAGGACCTGAGGAGCTTCCCAAGCACCCAATCCTTCCTAGTGGTGTGTTCTCAGCAGGTTGTATTTGCGGGGGATGAGCCACAGCTCTTTGAGTCCCGTCTGACAATTGGTAATAAACTGGTGTATGGGGTTTCAGAGACTATTGGGCTTCGGCACGTCTACATATAGTGCTGAGAATGGAGTTTGAGTCCATGAACCCCACTTCTTAACGCACTCCATTTGCTCATTATCTTGGCACTGAACAAATTATTTTCTGATGTCTGCGGTTCAATGGGGTTTGTAGTTTCGCTCTTTGGTCCCTTTGTTAGAACTCCATTTCCCCAAATCGTGTTGTCCCGAAGACCAGTCTGGTGTCCCACCAGCTGGTCAACCAGTCAGGTTCAAGGACCATCGGTTCCCAGGACCAGTCATGGTGTCCCAGGACCAGTCTGGTGTCCCCAGGACCAGTCATGGTGTCCCAGACCAGTCTGGTGTCCCAGGACCAGTCTGGTGTCACGCGCGTCCCGAACTGCCCAGGACCAGTCTGCGGTGTCCCAGGACCAGTCTGGTGGTCCCAGGACCAGTCTGGTGTCCCAGGACCCGTCTGGTGGCCGACCCAGTCGGCCGACCAGTCTGGATGTCCAGCAATTGTCAGGACCAGTCTGGTGTCCCAAGGACCACGTCATGGTGTCCCAGACATCCGGCAGCGTCTGGTGTCCCAGGACCACGGTACCAGGCGTGGTGTCCCAGGACCATTGTCGTCAGGTGCGTCCCAGGACCAGCCTCCTGGTTCAGCAGTCGTCCAGGATGTGTCCAGTTCGTCTGGTGTCCGACAGTGTACCAGGGTCTGGTGTCCCAGGACCCAGCTCTGACGACTGGTACCAGGACAGGGCCAACCACTGTGCAAACCAGTGTCAGCCACGTCCGACCGTCTGGCCGTACAATCCCATTGTGAGGATTTCCTCCCCAATGACCAGAAGGTCGGATCATGTGTCCGGCTTCTCTTCCCTATACACAATTTCATTACTTTGCATCTTGCTAAATTTGAGGTCTATAGCCACTTGAGTGGCCATAATCTGCCCATGTCTTCCTGTAGTTTTTTTCATGCAGTCTTTCATTATATTTATCCTCCTCATAATATTGGTATCATCAGGGAACACTGCGAGGAAGGACACGTGAGACTCGTTGATAAGTTATACTTATAATATTGGGCGCCGCTTTGGCGAAGTTGGATTACAGCTTGATTATATCAAAGAAAGCAGAGTTGGCATAAATAGAGTAAAGCTCAAATTAGAGCCTGATGAGGTAGAGTGCCCCAGGGCTCTGTCCAGGGGCCTCTCTCATACACATCAATTATTTATTCACAAGAGTGAAAAGTAACGTTTGCAGATTTACAGATCAGCAAGAGAGTGGGAAACGAATAAAGAATAAAACTACAAAACTGCTACGAGGAGAGTTAAAGAGGGTTTTACAAAGGATGAAAGATTGGCAGATACACTTCAATGCTGAAAATGAAGGGCTATGATCCGAGTTAAATAAAACAGAATTCCCAGGTATGAACTGGAAACAAGCTGAATGGAAGAAAGATGTTGAGGGTCTTGATTAGTAGGAAACATTAGTAAAAAATCAATAAGTATAATTCCAGGATTTACATCTCGAAGCTTAAGTAACAAGATTTTTAAAATAATTCTACAGATTTTATCTTGCCCTTGTCAGGTTCATTAAGATTAAGCAGTCCAGTTTTGATCTCCGTACTGTAGAGCGGACATGAATTTACTCGAACACATACAGTGAAGAATGACGATGGTAATCACGAGAATTAGAAGCCTTCATTATGAAGAGCGATTAAACAAAGTTAACTTACATTCTCTAGAAAGACGAAGAGTAAGGGATGATATGTCAAACGTATACACATGGCTGACAGGGTGAAATCTTGTATATAAGGTGAAATATACAAGAATTTAAAAAATATATATACACAAAACAGGAGGAAGAATGGATATAAATTGAAAAGTTTAGACTCAGCATAGGGTATATATGGGTTTATAAACAGAGCTACAGATTTATGGACGAAGTTACCGCGAGAAATAATATATGTGAAACGCTGAATAGTTTCAAGTTTGGGTTATACGTATACTAGAAGGGAGGAGGGGAGGGGTTGGAGGTGGCAAAGTTTCGGACAATTCCAGACATCTTCAGTCCTAAAATCTTACCACGCTTTTCATGTGTAGATTTGGTTACTAATTTTCAGTGAAATTACTCTGACTCATTATCTGCATCTATGAATGAGTTTAGTTGGATATATAGAGAGCTGCCTCGTATGGACCAACATGAGAGAGCTGCCTCGTATGGACTAACATGAGGGAGCTGCCTCGCATGGACCAAGATGAGGGAGCTGCCTCACATGGACCAACATGAGGGAGCTGCCTCACATGGACCAACATGAGGGAGCTGCCTCACATGGACCAACACGAGGGAGCTGCCTCACATGGACCAACACGAGGGAGCTGCCTCACATGGACCAACATGAAGGAGCTGCCTCACATGGACCAACATGAGGGAGCTGCCTCACATGGACCAACATGAGGGAGCTGCCTCACATGGACCAACATGAGGGAGCTGCCTCACATGGACCAACATGAGGGAGCTGCCTCACATGGACCAACATGAGGGAGCTGCCTCACATGGACCAACACGAGGGAGCTGCCTCACATGGACCAACATGAAGGAGCTGCCTCGTATGGACCAACATGAGAGAGCTGCCTCGTATGGACCAACATGAGGGAGCTGCCTCGCATGGACCAACATGAGGGAGCTGCCTCGTATGGACCAACATGAGAGAGCTGCCTCGTATGGACCAACATGAGGGAGCTGCCTCGCATGGACCAAGATGAGGGAGCTGCCTCACATGGACCAACATGAGGGAGCTGCCTCACATGGACCAACATGAGGGAGCTGCCTCACATGGACCAACATGAGGGAGCTGCCTCACATGGACCAACATGAAGGAGCTGCCTCGTATGGACCAACATGAGAGAGCTGCCTCGTATGGACCAACATGAGGGAGCTGCCTCGCATGGACCAACATGAGGGAGCTGCCTCGTATGGACCAACATGAGAGAGCTGCCTCGTATGGACCAACATGAGGGAGCTGCCTCGCATGGACCAAGATGAGGGAGCTGCCTCACATGGACCAACATGAGGGAGCTGCCTCACATGGACCAACATGAGGGAGCTGCCTCACATGGACCAACATGAAGGAGCTGCCTCGTATGGACCAACATGAGAGAGCCGCCTCGTATGGACCAACATGAAGGAGCTGCCTCGTATGGACCAACATGAGGGAGCTGCCTCGTATGGACCAACATGAGGGAGCTGCCTCCTTTGGACCAACATGAGGGAGCTGCCTCACATGGACCAACATAAAGGAGCTGCCTCACATGGACCAACATGAGGGAGCTGCCTCGTATGGACCAACATGAGGGAGCTGCCTCACATGGACCAACATGAGGGAGTTGCCTCGTATGGACCAACATAAAGGAGCTGCCTCACATGGACCAACATGAGGGAGCTGCCTCGTATGGACCAACATGAGGGAGCTGCCTCGTATGGACCAACATGAAGGAGCTGCCTCGTATGGACCAACATGAGGGAGCTGCCTCGTATGGACCAACATGAGGGAGCTGCCTCGTATGGAACAACATGAGGGAGCTGCCTCACATGGACCAACATGAGGGAGCTGCCTCGTATAGACCAACATGAGGGAGCTGCCTCGCATGGACCAACATGAGGGAGCTGCCTCGTATGGACCAACATAAGGGAGCTGCCTCGTATGGACCAACATAAAGGAGCTGCCTCGCATGGACCAACATGAGGGAGCTGCCTCACATGGACCAACATAAAGGAGCTGCCTCGCATGGACCAACATGAGGGAGCTGCCTCACATGGACCAACATAAAGGAGCTGCCTCGCATGGACCAACATGAGGGAGCTGCCTCACATGGACCAACATAAAGGAGCTGCCTCGCATGGACCAACATAAAGGAGCTGCCTCGCATGGACCAACATGAGGGAGCTGCCTCACATGGACCAACATGAGGGAGCTGCCTCGTATGGACCAACATGAGGGAGCTGCCTCACATGGACCAACATGAGGGAGCTGCCTCGTATGGACCAACATGAGGGAGCTGCCTCGCATGGACCAACATGAGGGAGCTGCCTCACATGGACCAACATGAGGGAGCTGCCTCACATGGACCAACATGAGGGAGCTGCCTCACATGGACCAACATGAGGGAGCTGCCTCACATGGACCAACATGAGGGAGCTGCCTCGCATGGACCAACATGAGGGAGCTGCCTCGTATGGACCAACATGAGGGAGCTGCCTCACATGGACCAACATGAGGGAGCTGCCTCGCATGGACCAACATGAGGGAGCTGCCTCGCATGGACCAACATGAGGGAGCTGCCTCACATGGACCAACATGAGGGAGCTGCCTCACATGGATCAACATGAGGGAGCTGCCTCACATGGACCAACATGAGGGAGCTGCCTCGTATGGACCAACATGAGGGAGCTGCCTCGCATGGACCAACATGAGGGAGCTGCCTCGCATGGATCAACATGAGGGAGCTGCCTCGCATGGACCAATATGAGGGAGCTGCCTCACATGGACCAACATGAGGGAGCTGCCTCACATGAACCAACATGAGGGAGCTGCCTCGTATGGACCAACATGAGGGAGCTGCCTCACATGGACCAACATGAGGGAGCTGCCTCGTATGGACCAACATGAGGGAGCTGCCTCGCATGGACCAACATGAGGGAGCTGCCTCGCATGGACCAACATGAGGGAGCTGCCTCACATGGACCAACATGAGGGAGCTGCCTCACATGGACCAACATGAGGGAGCTGCCTCGTATGGACCAACATGAGGGAGCTGCCTCGCATGGACCAACATGAGGGAGCTGCCTCGTATGGACCAACATAAAGGAGCTGCTTCGTATGGACCAACATGAGGGAGCTGCCTCACATGGACCAACATGAGGGAGCTGCCTCACATGGACCAACATAAAGGAGCTGCCTCGTATGGACCAACATGAGGGAGCTGCTTCACATGGACCAACATGAGGGAGCTGCCTCACATGGACCAACATGAGGGAGCTGCCTCGCATGGACCAACATGAGGGAGCTGCCTCGCATGGACCAACATGGACCAATATGGCTTCCATATCCTGGAAACACAAACTGTAACTGTCTCTATTTTCCGCTTGTTACAACTTGTAATATAGTTGTTACATTTTGGCTTAACATGTTTATGACGTATTAGAACGTTGTTACAACTTGCTATGTTGGTTGTTATAACTGGTTAGGTGTTAAAAAAATTTGTTCGAACGTTGTACCAACGTCGTAGTTTCGGTGTGTTTGGCGGGTAGCTAGTGTTTTTATCATTTGGCATTTAACAATACAATTAAACAGCCGACTGAATATCGACTCTTATGATACAAGTACTATTGATATCCACCCAAACTCATATTTCATATGTATGTCTAACCTACGCTTGAAACAATCCAGCGATCCGGCATAAATTATGTTACGTGATAATTTGTTCTATAAATCTATGACCCTTTTTCCAAACCAATATTATCCAGTTTTTTCCTGCATCAAAACCTATTAAATTTCTATGCATTGTTTAGTGTTCAATATTATGTTGATATATTTTATACCTTATTTATATCTCCTTTTGTATTCCATGGCGTCCATTTACTTCAATTACCTCTTTCTAGATCTTTTTTTTGCATTCAGATCATCTGGACAATTGCAGCATTGTCCAGATGGTATTTGTAACTCTATAATTATTACGTACGCCCTGAGCTCTGCATTGTTCATCATTAAACTATATCTGATAATATTTTATCTATTATAAAACCGTTTTCAGATATTATTTCATCTATTTTCTGTCTTCTGAATTTATTTACGGCCCTTTTTGGTGTCGTCTGCAAATTAGCAACTGTTGCTGTTCCTTCCTGTGTCTGAATCGTTACTGTTTATGGAAAGCAAGAGAGGGCCCAGGACAGAGCCCTGAGGCACTCTACTTACAACAGTATCCCACTCGGACTTAATTAACTTCAATGATGCTAACTCTGCTTTCTTTGAAATAACTATGTAATGATCCAACTTTCAATAATACCCCTCCAATATTACGTACTTCTAAGCCTCTTGTAAGTCTCTTATCAGGCACAGTATCAAAGACTTAACTGAAGATAAGGTATACAGTGTCAAAATCCTTTCCGCTGTCGACTATTCGAAATAATCCGGATATGACCAGTAAATTTGGTAAAAACGAGCGGCCCTATGTAAATTCCTATTGTGAAATTCGTGATTAATCTTTATTTGTCAGGATCTAAACGATTGGTTTTGCGATTATCGATTAAAGGAATTTTCCCACAAGAGTCGCTCGGCTGATTGGATTATAGTTCGACGCAAGTGATCAATCTTCGGTCTTAAAAACCGCTCCTACATTAACACTTTTTCTCGACCCCGGAGAGAGCGCGACTCAAATGACTTATTAAAGATGCGAGGCATCGGCTCACTAAAGACCTTGTTACATTCCGTAAGATCATTGCCAAATATTTCGCCCAACCACTTCCGTTATCTTAAGGTTATCTTCAGATGATTTCGGGGCTTAGTGTCACCGCGGCCCGGTCCTCGACCAGGCCTCCACCCCAAAGAAGCAGCCCGTGACAGCTGACTAACTCCCAGGTACCTATTTACTGCTAGGTAACAGGTGCATCAGGGTGAAAGAAACTCTGCCTACTGTTTTTCGCCGGCGCCTGGGATCGAACCCGGGACTACAGGATCACGCGTCCAGTGTTCTGTCCGCTTAGCAACCGGCTCAGCCACTTGGACTAAACGGCAGAGTGACGGTCTCGCTTCATGCAAGTCGGCGTTCAATCCCCGACCGTCCAAGTGGTTGGGCACCATTCCCTCACCCCGTCCTATCCCAAATCATTACCCACTGCCAAATATTTCCTCTGCACAGAACATGGAACTTGCCTTTGCAAGAGAAATCATGAAGCAAGCAACATACAGGACACGGAAGAAGTAAACAGGAACAATCACAAGGTGTTCACCCTACAGTGACACACACCCGCTGGGATGTAAACATGGTGAGACGCCAACACCTTTAAAGAACAAATAACAGCAGAGAGAACAAATGAACAAGACACCAGTAACCGGCTTGGTGGACGGGAGAAAGTCCCGTCACTTGGTGGACGGGAGAAAGTCCCGTCACTTGGTGGACGGGAGAAAGTCCCGTCACATGTGTACCACAAAGTTAGATTAAAATTCTTTGCGCGCAATTTCTGAGACAGAAAACGACGTGAAAAGTAGAATTAAAGAAGAAAAGATGAAGAATAAACCGAGAGCAAATATAGAGGAAAAGGGAAGGAAATATGAGACCTCTTGACCTTCACCTGTGACCCAGGTCAAGGTCACCTGTGACGCAGGTCAAGGTCACCTGTGACGCAGGTCAAGGTCACCTGTGACGCAGGTCAAGGTCGCCTGTGACGCAGGTCAAGGTCGCCTGTGACGCAGCTTAAGATCACCTGTGACGAAGCTCAAGTTCACCAAGAGACAGAGGAATAAAACAAATGGCTTCACCGTGAAAGAAATCAAGGAGGGATAAAAAGAGGTGAAGAAGCACTGGAGAAGGATATGGAAGAAGACAGGAGGAGGAGAAGGAAAGTGGAGATAGGATAGATAAAAATAAAGATGGCAACAGTGACAAAGATAATAAACTGATTTACGAACTAGGGAGAGAAAAAAAGATATCGAAGAGAGAAAAAAAAGATATCGTGGAGAGAAAATAGATATCGGTACTAACAACGACAATATGAAACCTGATGGCGAAGCTGAGTAGGAGCTACAAACATCAAACATCTTGAAAGGAGTAGAGGAATTTAATAAGATGAACCATTGCAGTGAGCTAAAGTACAGCTTTAACGTACCTAAAGAGAAAGAGTAATGTATAACGAAGGACGCAACAAGACCAACAACAGAGATAAAAGATAAAAACGTCTTTGATGTGACAAGACAATTGGGTCAAGGACCAGTAAAGACTTTTCAGAAGCAGCCAAATTGGTCAGAGACAAGGCAGATAGTAATGCCAACAGAGACAGATGCTGGCAGAATAAAGCAGGTAGCGACCTGCACCACACAAGAAATCCATAGTAAGCGATCACATGTTGCCTGCCACCTGACACAACCAGCAGGCGTGAGACAGGCACTTGACAGGAGAGAGACCACGGGGAATGTGACGAGTTGGAATTAAAACTTGGTAAAGTGCAAGCAATTGGGGCAACCCAAAGAATATATACCTTTTGTTAACTAACCCTTTGTAAGAAAGGACGAGTCTAACATGGACGACAATCACCATTAAGTGATAGCTTAAACAGCAGCCATCCTGTGAGGTAAAGGGACAGGAAGGTTGGGTACACGGAGGGATAGATACAACTGGATGTATATCAGCCAGGACATGAGCGAAAAGTATAGAGAGGACGTACAGAGAATCAAGGAGCAAAAGAACAGAGGAATTACAGAAGGAATTGGAACTGAAACATGTAGAGATCAAGATGTTAGGCCAGAGCTAACAAGCAGGCCAGGAAACAAGCAGGAGAATCAGGCACAGGCAAAGAGTGGGCCAACTCAAACTGGGAAGGAAACGGACCAAGGAAATGAATGTCTATGGCCTGATCAACACTCACAAGGGCCACTATCTGGGATGTGTCTAGCCCAAAGGTAGACTATTTACCAGGAAACAACTAAGCAGCCGAGTAGAATTAAGGAGCATAAATATTTGGTTCAGAAATGTTGACGGCTTTACAAATAAAGTGGTAGAGCAGAAATGCATCCTAATATCATTGCAGTTACAGAGACAAAACTAATAAACTTAATGTGAGCATGCAAAATTCCCATCAAGATACCATGTAGTAAGAATGGAAAGGATAAATATTAGGGAAAGAGGAGTAACCTTACTGATTCAACATCAGAAAATTAGAAAAATATAAATTGTCTAGAGTTATTCAAGAAACAAGTTTACATACTAGGTGTAATAACACTTGGAACCTTGAGGATAGTGGTAAGGGTTATTAACAATCCCTCACTTAATACACGAAGATCAAGGAAGGAGTATGAAAAGAAAAATGTCACATAACATTTCTGAAAATAATAGAAAAGGTGACAGAAGTAGAAAGGAGATCCAGAGCATTGTTCCTGGTGCATGGGGGATTTTAATCCCAGGGAAATAAACTGGACCACCAAGGTTCCTCGCGAGGGGAGGCGGAAGCATAAAGAGCAAGATCTGGGGACACAGCAGACAAATACTTCCTATGGCAATACCAAGGAGCCAACCAGAGTATGAGTAGAATATCTATTTACTTCCTTAGACCAGGCGATTATGCAATTTTTTTTTTGAGATATATACAAGAGTTGTACATTCTTGTACAGCCACTAGTACGCGTAGCGTTTCGGGCAGGTCCCTGGAATACGATCCCCGCCGCGAAGAATCGTTTTTTCATCCAAGTACACATTTTACTGTTGCGTTAAACAGAGGCTACAGTTAAGGAATTGCGCCTAGTAAATCCTCCCCGGCCAGGATACGAACCCATGACATAGCGCTCGCGGAACGCCAGGCGAGTGTCTTACCACTACACCACGGAGACTGCCAAATGAAGAAGTAGAGAGAATCGAGAAGGGGGAAAACAAGAGAAAGGCCTATATAAAGGATGTCTTAGGAGAGCCCGAGAGTAGCGTATGAGTCAGCGCATGAGATAATAAATTTCCAACACTAAAATGCGTAGAAGTAATGGAACAGTTCATGCCTCTCAGGAGGAAAATGGAAGAAAGGAGAACAGAAAACCCATGATTCAACAGACAGTGAAAAGAGAAGGCACGGAACAGGTATCAGGACGAGGCCACAAGGCAAATAAGGAGGCACTTAAGAGGGCCAGATATGAGAACACCAAAAACAGGAGAAACAGAGCAGCAGTTTAAATAAAACACTGAGCAAAAATAAAGAAGTAACAACTTGGGGAAGATTCTAACAAAGGAGACAAAGAGCGAAACTACAAACGCCCATTGAACCGCAGACATCAGAAAATAATTTGTTCAGTGCCAAGATAATGAGCAAATGGAGTGCGTTAAGAAGTGGGGTCATGGACTCAAAACTCCATTCCAGCACTATATGTAGACGTGACGAAGCCCAATAGTCTCTGAAACCCATCCACCAGTTTATTACCAATTGTCAGACGGGACTCAAAGAGCTGTGGCTCATCCCCCGCAAATACAACCTGCTGAGAACACACCACTAGGAAGGATTGGGTGCTGGGAAGCTCCTCAGTCTTAGTGATTAGTGAGGGATAAACAGCGTATCTTAGAAGGATTAAGTATTTGGAAGTCCAATTTGTCAAACTAGTTATAAAAAAAGGTTTAAATAAACAAGATATGAAAAAAAGTAAGTACGTTACGTTTTTTCAGATACATCAGCTGAAGCTCAGGGAAAGGATAGGGGCATTAACACTGGAGCAAGTCCAGTAACCTTATAATAACCCAAGAGTTGTCTATTGTTTGAAATAATACTTGGCATATGTATATTTTCTTGAGAGTACTTATCATGCCTGCATCAGAACAGCTCTATACAGGAGGTGAAGAGGACAAGTTGACTCGTTTAGTCATTACCAGTTGGGAAGTTATAATCGAATACTCCAATTAAAGCCAAGCACGTCTTCAGGGCCACACGAAGTGTTTGACAGGGAGCTTAATGAACGTATAGAAGAACTTCGTGACCTTTATCTTTGTATATTCATAAATCCCTTATCATCGGCGATGAGTAAAGAAGTAGTTGGGATTGCCAATGTGTACATATATGATGAAGAAAGGAGATAAATCACTAACATCAGAACAATCGTTTAATTAGCTGGACGTCTTTTGTTGAAAGATTGCAAAGGCCATTCGTCGGTACCCCTTGAAAATAATAATTATCTATAGTATATATATATATTATATTATGAGCATAGATATATATATAGTTATAATTATATTAAATATATTATATATATAAAAGATCACAACATGTGGTGTTTACTAAGTTGGAGCTCTATGTATTTAACAGATTTACCGACATTTTTCTCAAGTACATTTAAAGTGCTCGTGACTATCGGGAACGACTGCAACCTTCTATGTACTTGAACTTTGAAGCAAGATGTTTGGCGCGCGGACCTCACGTGAGCGTTTGATAAGTTATACTTATAATATTGGGGCCGCCTTTGGCGAAGTTGGTATCAGCTTGATTATTCCAAAGAAAGCAGAGTTGGCTCATAAATAGACGTAAAGCTCAAATTAGAGCCTGATGAGGTAGTGCCCCAGGGCTCTGTCCAGGGGCCTCTCTATACCATCAATTATTTATTCACAAGAGTGAAAAGTAACGTTTGCAGGATTTACAGATCAGCAAGGAGCAGTGGGAAACGAATACAAGAATACAACTACAAAACTGCTACGAGGAGCAGTTACAAGAGGGTTTTACACAGGGCATGAAGATTGGCAGATACACGTTCAATGCTGAAAGAATGAAGGGCTAGATCCGAGGTTAATAAAAAAGAATTTCCCAGGCTATGAACTGGAAACAAGCTGAATGGAAGAAAGATGTTGGGGGGTCTTGATTAGTAGGAAACATAGTAAAAAATCAATAAGTATAATTCCAGGATTTACATCTCGAAGCTTAAGTAACAAGATTTTTAAAATAATTCTACAGGATTTTATCTTGCTCTTGTCAGGTTCATTAAGATTAAGCAGTCCCGTTTTTGATCTCCGTACTGTAGAGCGGACATGAATTTACTCGAACACATACAGTGAAGAATGACGAATGGTAATCACGAGCCATTAGACCGCCCTTCCTTATGAAGAGGCGATTTAACAAAAAAAAAATGTTAACTACATTCTCTAGAAAGACGAAGAGTAAGGGATGATATGTTAAACGTATACACACTGGCTGACAGGGTGAAATCTTGTATATAAGGTGAAATATACAAGAATTTAAAAAATATATACACAGAAACCCGGAGGAAGAATGGATATAAATTGAAAAGTTTGAACTCCAGCATAGGGTATATCTGGGTTTCATAAACAGAGCTACAGATTCTATGGATGAAGTTATACCTGCGAGAAAATAACTATATGTGAAACGCTGAATAGTTTCAAGTTTGGGTTAGACGTATACTTGAACTGGTGGGGCGAGAGGGGAGGGGGTTGGAGGTGGCAAAGTTTCGGACCAATTCCAGACATCTTCAGTCCTAATAATCTTACCCGCTTTTCATGTGTAGATTTGGTTACTAATTTTCAGTGAAATTACTCTGACTCATCATCTGCATCTAGACTGAGTTTAGTTGGATATATAGAGAGCTGTCCCTCGTATGGACCAACAGGAGAGATGCTCCCGTATGGACCAACATGAGAGAGCCGCCTCGTATGGACCAACATGAGGGAGCTGCCTCGCATGGACCAACATGAGGGAGCTGCCTCACATGGACCAACATGAGGGAGCTGCCTCACATGGACCTACATGATGGAGCTGCCCTCACATGGACAAACAGAAGGAAGCTGTCCCTCGTATGGCCCAACCTGAAGGAGCTGCCTACGTATGGACCAACATGAGGGAGCTGCCTCACATGGACCAACAGAGGGAGCTGCTCACATGCGAAACATGGGTAGCTGCCTCACATGACTAATAAGAGCTGCCTCACATGGGACAAACATGAAGGGAGGTGCCTCGTAAATGGCCAAACATGGAAGCGTGCTCGTATGGGGACCAACCTGTTAAGGGAGCTGCCTCGCTATGGACCACATGAGGGAGGCGGCCTCGTAATGGACCAAATCATGCAGGGAGCTGCCTCGTATGGACCAACGGTAGCTGCCTCGTATGGACCAAACCTGAAAGGAGCTGCCTCGTATGTGACAACTGAAAGGAGCTGCCCTCCTACTGGACGGCAAACATGAAGGGAGTCTGCCTCGCATGGACCAACATGAAGGAGCTGCCTCGTATGGAAAAACCAACATGGACGGGCGTGCCTCGTATAGGACCAACATGGAAGTGACTGCCTCGCTAGGGACCAACATGGAAGGGAGCTGCCTCAGATGGACCAACTGTAGCTGCCGCACATGGACCAACTGTAGCTTCCTCACATGGACCAACTGTATCTGCCTCACATGGACCAACATAAAGGAGCTGCCTCACATGGACCAACATGAGAGAGCTGCCTGTCTGGACCAATATGAGGGAGCTGCCTCGTATGGACCAACAGAGGGAGCTGCCTCGTATGGACCAACATGAAGGAGCTGCCTCATATGGACCAACATGAAGGAGCTGCCTCGTAATGGACCAACATGAGGGAGCTGCCTCGTATGGACCAACAGAGGGAGGGTAGAAAAGAGGACTGCCTCGTATGGACCAACATAGAGAGCTTCCGGAGCCCCCTCACAGGACCAACATGAGGGAGCTGCCTCACATGGACCAACATGAAGGAGCTGCCTCACATGGACCAACATGAGGGAGCTGCCTCACATGGGACCAACCATGACGGGGCTGCCTACATGGACCAACATGAGGGAGCTGCCTCACATGGACCAACATGAGGGAGCTGCCTCACATGGACCAACATGATGGGAGCTGCCTCGTATGGACCAACATAAGGAAGCTGCCTCGTATGGACCAACATGAAGGAGCTGCCTCATATGGGTCAAAAGGAGCTGCCTCACATGGCCAAACATGAGGGGAGCTGCCTCGCATGGACCCATAAACTGGACCAATATGGCTTCCACACCCTGGAAACACAAACTGTAACTGTCTCTATTTTCCGCTTGTACAACTTGTATAAAGTTGTTACATCTTGTCTTGACGTGTTTATGACGTATTAAGAACGTTGTTACAACTTGCTATGTTGGGTGTTATAACTGGTTAGGTGTTACTAAAAAATTTGTTCGAAACGTGTACCAACGCCTGTAGTTTTCGGTGGTGTTTTGGCGGGTAGCTAGTGTTTTTATCATTTGGCATTTAACAATACAAATAAACAGCCGACCTGAAATTCGACTCTTATGATACAAGTACTATTGACTATCCACCCAAACCTCATATTTCATATGTATGGTCTAACCGACCTTGAAACAATCCAGCGATCCGGCATAAAGATGTTACGTGATAATTTGTTCTATAAATCTATGACCCTTTTTCCAAACCAATATTTACCCAGTTTTTCCTGCAGCCAAAACCTATTAAATTTCTATGCATTGTTTAGTGTTCAATATTATGTTGATATATGGTAGACCTTATTTATATCTCCTTTTGTATTCCATGGCGTCCATTTACTTCAATTACCTCTTTCTAGATCTTTTTTTTGCATTCAGATCATCTGGACAATTGCAGCATTGTCCAGATGGTATTTGTAACTCTATAATTATTACGTAGCCCTGAGCTCTGCATTGTTCATCATTAAACTATATCTGATAATATTTTATCTATTATAAAAAACCAGGTTTTCAGATATTATTTCATCTATTTTCTGTCTTCTGAATTTATTTACGGCACCTTTTTGGTGTCGTCTGCAAATTAGCAACTGTTGCTGTTCCTTCCTGTGTCTGAATCGTTACTGTTTACTGGAAAGCACGGAAGGGCCCCAGGACAGAGCCCTGAGGCACCTACTTACAACAGTATCCCACTCGGACTTAATTAACTTCAATGATGCTAACTCTGCTTACTTTGAAATAATATGTAATGATCCAACTTTCAATAATACCCCTCCAATATTACGTACTTCTAAGCCTCTTGTATAGTCTCTTATCAGGCACAGTATCCAAAGACTAACTGAAGATAAGGTATACAGTGTCAACATCCTTTCCGCTGTCGACTATTCGAAATAATCCGGATATGACCAGTAAATTTGGTAAAAACGAGCGGCCCTATGTAAATTCCTATTGTGAAATTCGTGATTAATCTTTATTTGTCAGGATCTAAACGATTGGTTTTGCGTATTTATCGATTAAAGGAATTTTCCCACAAGAAGTCGCTCGGCTGATTAGGATTATAGTTTCGACGCAAGTGATCAATCTTCGGTCTTAAAAACCGCTCCTACATTAACCACTTTTGCTCGACCCCGGAAGAGAGTCGCGACTCAAATGACTTATAAAGATGCGAGTGCATCGGCTCACTAAAGACCTTGTTACATTCCGTAAGATCAGGTTGCCAAATATTTCGCCCAAACCACTTCCGTTATCTTTAAGGTTATCTTCGATTAACTTGATGATTTCGGGCTTAGTCACCGCGGCCCGGTCCTCGACCAGGCCTCACACCCAAAGAAGCAGCCCGTGACAGCTGACTAACTCCCAGGTACCTATTTACTGCTAGGTGAACAGGTGCATCAGGTGAAGAAACTCTGCCTACTGTTTTTCGCCGGCGCCTGGAGATCGACACCCGGGATCCAGGATTATGCGTCCAGTGTTCTGTCCGCTTAGCCACCGGCTCAGCCCACTTGGACTAAACGGCAGAGTGACGGTCTGCGCTTCATGCAAGTCGGCGTTCAATCCTCCGACGTCCAAGTGGTTGGGCTACCATCCCTCACCCCGTCCCTATCCCAAATCATACCCACTGCCAAATATTTCCTCTGCACAGAACATGGAACTTGCCTTTGCAAGAGAAATCATGAAGCAAGCAACATACAGGACACGGCAAGAGTAAACAGGAACATCACACAGGTGTTCACCCTACAGTGACACACAGCCGCTGGGATGTAAACATGGTGAGACGCCAACACCTTTAAAGAACAAATAACAGCAGAGAGAACAAATGAACAAGACACCAGTAACCGCTTGGTGGACGGGAGAAAGTCCCGTCACTTGGGGGACGGGAGAAAGTCCCGTCACTTGGGGGACGGGAGAAAGTCCCGTCACATGTGTACCACAAAGTTAGATTAAAATTCTTTGCGCGCAATTTCTGAGACAGAAAACGACGTGAAAAGTAGAATTAAGAAAAAGATGAAGATAAACCGAGAGCAAATATAGAGGAAAAGGGAAGGAAATATGAGACCTCTTGACCTTCACCTGTGACCCAGGTCAAGGTCACCTGTGACGCCAGGTCCAAGGCACCTGTGACGCAGGTCCAGGTCACCTGTGACGCCAGGTCAGGTCGGTACAAGAATGTAACAACTCGTGTATATAATCTAAAAAAAAAAAGCTCGTCCTTTCCCCATATCCATCCCCATACAAGGATCTATTAACAGTTTAAACCCAAACAAACCCTTCCAACCACAGATTCCAACGAGTTGGGCCGCAGCAACAACCCAGCCCTAGATAAATGAACCCCATCCCGAGCAAACATGGCATTCCTTCCATAGAAGAGTTCTCAGTTATCAATGAATGATATTGCATTTCATTTGCAATATCTGTCTAGTAGGCAATTGACTGCAGACATTTCCAACTCTCCATCTTGGAAGAATACCTCGTGTATTGGAGTTTCTCCCTTGCTCATAACTACTTCATTTCCACCAGCACTGATACAAATAATGGGATTGTTCCCTTTTCCAGCCATGATATCTATCATAATGTTTACAATATCCTCTTGTCCTGCTCCCGGATAAGAAACCTTTAACCTGTTCACCACCCCCTTCCCCATCTCTGGCACAAAACAATTCTACCTGAATACCTCTCCTGGGAATCACCCACAACCAAAATTCACCCGAGTTGGAAGACAGCAAATATAGGACCAATATACTATGGGAAATAGACAGTTAGTATTAAACTTCATGCCAGTGTCTGATACTTGTTCATCATGTCAGGTGACGGAGAAGATCACGAGAATGAAGGCAGAAACACATCGGGAGAGAAGGGCCTTTATGACACCGGCATTGTTTAGAAATGGCAAATCTAGCTACACAAACCTGATAGTGTATGAAATGGGCGTATAAAATCACAGAGGATAAATGAGAGTGAATGGATATAAATAAGAATATGAATGAGTTTGACCAATTGCCCTTCTCCAATTTATTTTACTCGTATGTTCACCATAATATAGAGATGGGTGGAGAAACTGTAAAAAGTCTTCGACATAGTATCCCACGGGAGACGTTGCACACAATGGGGAAAGAGAAAAGGGTAGCAAGGAAGGTCTTCCAGTGGACAAAGGAGTATGACAAAGAGTTACAGTGAGAGGAGAGAGCTGAGAGTGACAGGATTGTATTGACCAGTGGCGCACCTCCAAGTCAATACTGGGGGCCGATCCAATTACTGATCTATGAGAACGACGTTACCCAAAAGGAATAGATTCCTTCCTCGCAGTGTTCCCTGATGATACCAATATTATGAGGAGGATAAATATAATGAAAGACTGCATGAAACTACAGGAAGACATGGGCAAATTATGGCCACTCAAGTGGCTTATAGACCTCAAATTTAGCAAGTGCAAAGTAATGAAATTGTGTATAGGGAAGAGAAGCCGGACACATGATCCGACCTTCTGGTCATGGGGGAGGAAATCCTCACATGGGATTGTACCTGGGACACCAGACTGGTCCTGGGACACCAGACTGGTCCTGGGACACCAGACTGGTCCTGGGACACCAGACTGGTCCTGGGACACCAGACTGGTCCTGGGACACCAGACTGGTCCTGGGACACCAGACTGGTCCTGGGACACCAGACTGGTCCTGGGACACCAGACTGGTCCTGGGACACCAGACTGATCCTGGGACACCAGACTGGTCCTGGGACACCAGACTGGTCCTGGGACACCAGACTGGTCCTGGGACACCAGACTGGTCCTGGGACACCAGACTGGTCCTGGGACACCAGACTGATCCTGGGACACCAGACTGGTCCTGGGACACCAGACTGGTCCTGGGACACCAGACTGGTCCTGGGACACCAGACTGGTCCTGGGACACCAGACTGGTCCTGGGACACCAGACTGGTCCTGGGACACCTGACTGGTCCTGGGACACCAGACTGGTCCTGGGACACCAGACTGGTCCTGGGACACCAGACTGGTCCTGGGACACCAGACTGGTCCTGGGACACCAGACTGGTCCTGGGACACCAGACTGGTCCTGGGACACCAGACTGGTCCTGGGACACCAGACTGGTCCTGGGACACCAGACTGGTCCTGGGACACCAGACTGGTCCTGGGACACCTGACTGGTCCTGGGACACCAGACTGGTCCTGGGACACCAGACTGGTCCTGGGACACCAGACTGGTCCTGGGACACCAGACTGGTCCTGGGACACCAGACTGGTCCTGGGACACCAGACTGGTCCTGGGACACCAGACTGGTCCTGGGACACCAGACTGGTCCTGGGACACCAGACTGGTCCTGGGACACCAGACTGGTCCTGGACACCAGACTGGTCCTGGGACACCAGACTGGTCCTGGGACACCAGACTGGTCCTGGGACACCTGACTGGTCCTGGGACACCAGACTGGTCCTGGGACACCAGACTGGTCCTGGGACACCAGACTGGTCCTGGGACACCAGACTGGTCCTGGGACACCAGACTGGTCCTGGGACACCAGACTGGTCCTGGGACACCAGACTGATCCTGGGACACCAGACTGGTCCTGGGACACCAGACTGGTCCTGGGACACCAGACTGGTCCTGGGACACCAGACTGGTCCTGGGACACCAGACTGGTCCTGGGACACCTGACTGGTCCTGGGACACCAGACTGGTCCTGGGACACCAGACTGGTCCTGGGACACCAGACTGGTCCTGGGACACCAGACTGGTCCTGGGACACCTGACTGGTCCTGGGACACCAGACTGGTCCTGGGACACCAGACTGGTCCTGGGACACCAGACTGGTCCTGGGACACCAGACTGGTCCTGGGACACCAGACTGGTGTCCCAGGACCAGTCTGGTCCTGGGACACCAGACTGGTCCTGGGACACCTGACTGGTCCTGGGACACCAGACTGGTCCTGGGACACCAGACTGGTCCTGGGACACCAGACTGGTCCTGGGACACCTGACTGGTCCTGGGCACCAGACTGGTCCTGGGACACCAGACTGGTCCTGGACACCAGACTGGTCCTGGACACCAGACTGGTCCTGGGACACCAGACTGGTCCTGGGACACCAGACTGGTCTTGGGACAAACTTGGGGAAGATTCTAACAAAGGGACAAGAGCGAAACTACAAACGCCATTGAACCGCAGACATCAGAAAATAATTTGTTCAGTGCCAAGATAATGAGCAAATGGAGTGCGTTAAGAAGTGGGGTCATGGACTCAAACTCCATTCTCAGCACTATATGTAGACGTGACGAAGCCCAATAGTCTCTGAAACCCATACACAGTTTATTACCAATTGTCAGACGGGACTCAAAGAGCTGTGGCTCATCCCCCGCAAATACAACCTGCTGAGAACACACCCACTAGGAAGGATTGGGTGCTGGGAAGCTCCTCATTGTCTTAGTGATTAGTGAGGGATAAACAGCCGTATCTTAGAAGGATTAAGTATTTGGAAGTCCAAGTTTGTCAAACTAGTTATAAAAAAGTTTTTTAAATAAACAAGTAATGAAAAAAAGTAAGTACGTTACGTTTTTCAGATACATCAGCTGAAGCTCAGGGAAAGGATAGGGGCATTAAACACTGGAGCAAGTCCAGTAACTTATAATAACCAAGAGTTGTCTTTGTTTGAAATACATACTTGGCATATGTATTTTCTTGAGAATACTTATCATGCCTGCATCAGAACAGCTCTATACAGGAGGTGAAGAAGACAAGTTGACTCGTTTAGTCATACCAGTGAGGATGTTAATAATCGAATACTCCAATTAAAGCCAAGCACGTCTTCAGGGCCACACGAAGTGTTTGACAGGGAGCTTAATGAACGTATAGAAGAACTTAGTGAACCTTTATCTTGTATATTCAAAAATCCTTATCATCGCGATGAGTAAAGAAGTCGTTGAGGATTGCATATTTAGTATGGCGTGTATGATTGCTATTGTGTGCAACAGATGTGCTGTTTTCAAAAACCGCAATGTTTTTGCCTGTCACAGGGGTGGCATCTATATAGTAGTATATAAAAAGGCGCCTATCGAATGCAACGTGGGTGCCAATATTTCAAAGCAACCGGTGAAGAACTTTGGGAGAATTGCAGGTGTGTTGCTCTTACATCCAACAGATGCGCCATTTTTCCAAAAAAAACATGTTTTTCCCGTCACAGGTGATGCATGTATATGGTAGATATAAAATGACGCGCCTATTCATATGCAACGTTGTGTCAAAATTTCAAAGCAATCGGTAAAGAAGTTTCGAAGATTTCCTCACATTAAAAATGAATGTTTTTTTTAGTGTCCAGACATGACATCTATATAGTTCGTATATAAAACCTGGCCGGATGCAATGGACGTTGTGTGAAAATTTCGAAGCATCAGTGAGGAACTTTCGGAATTAGCGGTTATGCACAAACAAACATTTCCATATACAATTATATAGATTGAATTATTTTGTGACATTGTGTTGAATTGAGCTGTGTTGTTTACCATACCATTCATTTCGTAAGTATAAGTATAGATGCCACACCTGTGACAGTAAAACTATGCTTTTCTTAAAAAACAGCGCCATCTGTTGCATGTAAGAGCAACATACATGATATACTAAATATGTTACAATTCCATTTCATGTTTCTGATTGCATTGATAAATTGGATTTTCATACATTTTGATTTAATTGTTCTGTGTGAATTGCGTTGGAATTGAGCTGTGGTTGTTACCTTACTGTCATTCATGAGTATAGTTTATTTGTAATTTTTTTCATATTTTTATTTTCATTTTTTAACTGTTTTCTTATAATTCAGTGATGGGAACATCAGTTCACTTGATGTTCCCAATTTTCTGATGGGAACATCAGACCATGTGGGAAGGCATGTGACGAGGGAGTGGGGAATGGTGGGGAAGGAGCGAAGGGAGAGACGGGAGTGGAAGGTGGGGGAAGGGTGGTGGTGGGATCCACAGCAACCCGCGTGACCGGTACAGCTAGTTTAATAAATATACAGGATATTAATTTATTGGCTATTTCAATTACTTATTATTTTTAAAAAAAAATTGATTGATTGTTAAGATAAGCCATCCAAAGAGGTGGCACGGGCATGAATAGCCCGTAAGTGGTGGTCTTTTGGAGCCATTACCAGTATCATAGATGATACTGGATATCTGTGGAGGTGCGACTGCACCCTGCGTGACGGGAGATGTCTCCCGTGTAATAAAAAAAAAAAGAAACATTTTCATTTTACATTTGCTTACTGCTGACAAACTTTGTGTATATGATATTTGTAGAATGATTATGTTAACATAACTTTATTAAAGTTATTATCGAGAAAAGTTATATTTTATTGACTTAAAAAATATCCACAATTAAAAATATATTTTAATAGAATACCATTAGCTCGAATTGTCTCCTAAATAATGCGAGAGAGAGAGAGAGAAACCATTTATCCTTTTCTCTGCTACTTCTTCCCCTTTTCACTCCTTTCTCCCCTTCCCTTTTATCCTCTCTCTTGCCACTTCCTCATTCTCTTGCCCCTCGTCCTGTTCCCCTCCCCTGCCTCATTCACCACCACTTTTAAGGTTCGTAAGTCGTTTCTCATTTGTTATTCACTCTGCCTCCCTCCTTACGACATCCCGCCATCAAAGGTGAATTTTGTCGTTTGATCATCGAGATGCTTAAGAAATTGGAAAAAATGCCTCGGAGGGGTGAGAGTGAATGGAACTAGCTTCAACCACCACCTCCTGCAGTTCATTTTACTGTTCAGGACTTGTACACTGAAGGAGCTTTGCCTTCCATTCCTCTGGCTCATTTGTGTTCCCACCTTTCTACCTGTCCTGCGTATTATCATCTATGGCAGTCTGCCCTGGTACGTCGTCACTTATTCTTTGAGGTTATTCCCTTTGATCAGGTCTCATGTTTCCACTATCATCCGTATGAGAAATCTCTCAACATTTTACATTTTTGTGTTTCACTGGTGTGAGTTCGACTCCGGTGCGGCAGTATACAGGACTGATATAACAAAGGTCATGTGTGTGTCCGTAGTTGTGAAGGCTTCTGAGTTTAGATTTTGTAAGGCGGCTGTTCTTGTATTGGTAATATCTTGGAGGCTATTGACATTCTTCAGGGACTCATTGCTTCATGAGTCTCTGGGCGATGTTCACTCTAGTATTGGTCGCTTGCTCAGACTCTCTCTCTCTCTCTCTCTCTCTCTCTCTCTCTCTCTCTCTCCTCTCTCTCTATCTCTCTTTTCTCTCTCCTCTCCTCTGTATTGCTCCTTTGCTTTTCTTTTTTCTACTCATTTCATTACTTTGCATTTTTGGCGCATTAGGACTCGAGTAGCAATTTCTTGACCACCTTCTGCGACCTATTTAGGTTCTCTCAACACCATTGTACTCGAGCGTGCTTCATCTAACAGTTCTTATCTAACAGAGTCTGAAGAACCGAGATTGAGCTGATGGGCCCGCCTTTCTCTCGGTCGTTTATGTATACACTCATGCCCCCTTTATTTTTTCAAATCTAATTTGAAACTTAAG
>WNGS01000337.1:12301335-12314209 GCA_020271785.1 Procambarus virginalis | reverse complement strand
TCCGCTTCTTCTTATTCTCCTGCATCATTTTTTCTCCTCCTCCTCTCATTGCCACATGTTCATATCTCAGTGACCTGAACTGCTCCTAGACGGCCTCACACCAGCATGACATGACCTGATATCAGAAGCTCGTCTCGCTGTGACATGACCCCTCTACAAACGAGGGTAGAGCAGATGACACCCTAA
This sequence comes from Procambarus virginalis, assembly GCA_020271785.1. NCBI lineage: Eukaryota > Metazoa > Arthropoda > Malacostraca > Decapoda > Cambaridae > Procambarus > Procambarus virginalis. Next base: position 12,314,023 of record WNGS01000337.1, on the reverse strand, counting down.
GACATGACAACATTGTCTTTCATAACTCACACGGCAGCTTTATCGTCTGTGATGAATGTTTTCTTGTTCGTCAGTAGTGCTTTGGTGCGTAGTCTGGCTGGTGGCGGCCCAGGCCACACCACCCCACCCACCCCGCCCCCCTTCCTCAGAAAAGTCACTGGAAACAGTGGAAAAATCTGTCTTACATTCTGGTTGGATGCACATGAGAGACGAGACCCACGCTGCTTGCCCCTCTCCGACTTGTCTCACTGTGAAAGAAGAATCTGCACACACATTATATATATATATATATTATATATATATATATATATATATATATATATATATATATATATATTATAGTATATGTCGTACCTAGTAGCCAGAACTCACTTTTTCGCCTACAATGCAAGGCCCAATTTGCCTAATAAGCCAAGTTTTCCTGAATTAATATATTTTCTCTAATTTTTTTCTTATGAAATGATAAAGTACCCATTTCATTATGTATGAGGTCAATTTTTTTTATTCGAGTTAAAATTAACGTTAGATATATGATCGAACCTAACCAACCCTACCTAACCTAACCTAACCTATCTTTATAGGTTAGGTTAGGTAGGTTAGGTAGTCGAAAAACAATTAATTCATGAAAACTTGGCCTATTAGGCAAATCGTGGCCTTGCATAGTAGGCTGAGAAGTGCGTTCTGGCTACTAGGTAAGACATATATATATATATATATATATATATATTATATATATATATATATATAATATATATATATATATATATATATAATATATATATATATATATATATTAATAATTATATAATATATTATTATATATATATATATATATTATATATATTATATATTTTATTCTCTCGCAGGACCAGCACCCCAACCACTGCCTTTTGAAGGCCCATAAGCAATCCAGCTGGGATAGCCTCATTGCCGACCAAGAAGCTGCGACTCTGCTAGAAGCTGCGACAACACCACATGACACTGTCCGACTTAGAGATGTAGCAGCTCCCCACGCAGGTGACTTCCTATTAGCAACCCCAATGTCAGCAACCGGCACCCGTCTCACACCGCAGGCCCTCCGAATTGCCGTGGCTCTCCGCCTCGCTGGTACACAGAATAATCCTGCAATGATTGTGATTCTGTGTACCTTGGACAAAACAGGAAAGACCTTACAATTGCGGTAGTCCAACATGCTTATAGTATTAGAACTGCCCAAACGTCTAGTGCATTGTCTCTACACACAAGTTTGTGTGATCACACTATTAAGTGGGATGGAGCGAAACGCAAATACTAATTGCGGTGGTTTTGTGGAATGGAGTTTGATCGAGTCTGCCTTAAAGATATGAAGGAAGGAGATGGGGGTGTTGGGGCGGCTGGAGGAGGTGAGACGAAGCCAAGCTCAAGAAGTTTGGTCCACAATGCTGTCTTTTGGGAAACGTTTCCAAGAGTTCTCATTAGGCGATGACTTGTGCTTCTCTGGTTAGTCGATATTAGGTGACTTTGGTGAGTGTGTGTGTGTGTGTGTGTGTGTGTGTGTGTGTGTGTGTGTGTGTGTGTGTGTGTGTGTGTGTGTGTGTGTGTGTACTCACCTAGTTGTACTCACCTAGCTGTGTTTGCGGGGGTTGAGCTCTGGCTCTTTGGTCCCGCCTCTCAACCGTCAATCAACTGGTGTACAGGTTCCTGAGCCTATTGGGCTCTATCATATCTACACTTGAAACTGTGTATGGAGTCAGCCTCCACCACATCACTTCCTAATGCATTCCATTTGTCAACCACTCTGACACTAAAAAAGTTCTTTCTAATATCTCTGTGGCTCATTTGGGCACTCAGTTTCCACCTGTGTCCCCTAGTGCGTGTGCCCCTTGTGTTAAACAGCCTGTCTTTATCAACCCTGTCGATTCCCCTGAGAATCTTGAAAGTGGTGATCATGTCCCCCCTAAATCTTCTGTCTTCCAACGAAGTGAGGTTCAATTCCCGTAGTCTCTCCTCGTAGCTCATACCTCTCAGCTCGGGTACTAGTCTGGTGGCAAACCTTTGAACCTTCTCCAGTTTAGTTTTATGCTTGACTAGATATGGACTCCATGCTGGAGCCGCATACTCCAGGATTGGTCTGACATATGTGGTATATAATGTTCTGAAAGATTCCTTACACAAGTTTCTAAAGGCCGTTCTTATGTTAGCCAACCTGGCATATGCTGCTGATGTTATCCTCTTGATATGAGCTTCAGGGGACAGGTCTGGCGTGATATCAACCCCCAGGTCTTTCTCTCTCTCTGACTCTTGAAGTATTTCATCTCCCAAGTGATACCTTGTATCTGGTCTCCTGCTTCCTACCCCTATCTTCATTACATTACATTTGCTTGGGTTAAACTCTAACAGCCATTTGTTCGACCATTCCTGCAGCTTGTCCAGGTCTTCTTGAAGCCTCAAACTGTCCTCCTCTGTCTTAATCCTTCTCATAATTTTGGCGTCTTTAGGTGTGTGTGTGTGTGTGTGTGTGTGTGTGTGTGTGTGTGTGTGTGTGTGTGTGTATATTCACCTAGTTGTGCTTGTGGGAATTGAGCTCTGGTTCTTTGGGCCCGCCTCTCAACTGTCATTCAATCAACTTTTTTTTCAAATACGTACACCTCCAGGCAGCAGCTAATACGGGCTGCTTCCTGGGTGTGTGTGTGTGGTGGGGGGGGGGGGTGGGAATTGATCGTTGATTGACAGTTGAGAGGCGGGCCGAAAGAGCAGAGCTCAAACACCGCAAGCACAACTAGGTGAGTATAACTGAGTGAATACACACACACACACCTCCGTGTATGTGTGTGTGTGTGTGCATATGCTTGGTGTGTGTATATTGTGAATATATATGTTTCATGCACCTTCTTTGTAAACAAGTGTTTTGATGCGCCTTCTGTGTAAATATACGTTTGCATATATATATTTTACGTGTTTGACACACACGTGCGCGCACGCGAGAGTAAACGGGCACCTTCACTAGAGACGAAACAGTTCCTGCACAACACTGATCAACCTTACTGTTAAGACCAACAAAAGACACAGGAGTGAGTACAGGGAACACGCTCCGGGGCCTTCCTGCGTCAGCGGCTACACGAACCTTAGAGAACATGCAGGTCACGTCGTGGGGAGCGGTCGACCTCAGCTCCTAAAATAGCCGAGCGATTCATCATTGCCTTTCGTGTTAGCGTCGACCCGTCAAGGCAGTCGAGACGGCGAAATTGTGGCCAATTGTCCAGGGAGGGATGGGGGAGGTGGGGGTTTTGGGGGGTGGGGGTCGTCCGCCTGCTGCTGTCTCCCTCCTCCAGGTAAAACATAGTAAGTGGTGTGTTTATGGTGTGGGGTGAAGGACGTCTAGCAAGGGGGAGGGGGGTTTGTTGGGGCGCGACAGCCGCCGCTTTAACGAGCCTGGCTTGAGGGCAGGTTAATATTTAGGTATAACTATATATGTCAAATTCTAATTCATATAAAAGAAAATGCTGATTTTGAATACGGAGTACGCAAGCTTTGGTGAAACTGGCCCTAATCTTATTATCAAACTCAAAGAGCACTTAAGAAGTATTAAGTCTGCAGACACAAACAATACTCTCTTGTGCCATGTTAAGCACTCTAATCATCTTATAGACTGGTCTCCTTCTAAAATAACTTTTCTACCTCAACTCTACACAGACGCCGTCTTGTTCAATCAGTTCTGATACACAACCTTCCCAACACGAACCTCAGTCCTGGCTTTGTTGCTATTGACTCTTCGCTGTCACAGTATATACTCAAATGTTCCAATCTTCTTAACAAACGTGATCTGACTTACATTAACCGCTCCCCCCCCCTCCTGTAGGATGTCTTTCTCTCCCTTATGATGCCACTACTTGTGTCCCCAGTCTACCTCTTGCTCTTCTCCATTACTCTTTCTTCAGTTTTCTTAATTCGTGAACTCCTAAACTTCAATCTTCTCGTCTTTCACCTCACATTTTTACCTTAAACATTGATTTTCTCTGCCACTCTTTCTTGACACGATTTTATAATAGTCGAGGTCGGACCGAAAGGTCATCTTGTCTTTTATTCTCAGATGTGTGGGTTGTATTTATGATAGCTAAGCTATTGTGGTTGGCTGCCCGCACACACAACGTCCAAGTTGATGGAAGCGATTGTGGGGTCGGTCGTAGCTTGGGCGAGCATGGCCCGAGGACAGGTTGTCTACAGGGGCCATCTTCCAAGCTTTAGCCCTAAACACTCTGTATCTTGCTCATCTGACACCCAGGATGACCTTGTCTTGCTCACCTGACTCCCAGGATGACCTTGTCTTGCTCATCTGACCCCCAGGATGACCTTGTCTTGCTCTCCTGACTCCCAGGATGACCTTGTCTTGCTCTCCTGACACCCAGGATGACCTTGTCTTGCTCTCCTGACCCCAGGATGACTTGTCTTGCTCTCCTGACTCCCAGGATGACCTTGTCTTGCTCTCCTGACACCCAGGATGACCTTGTCTTGCTCTCCTGACACCCAGGATAACCTTGTCTTGCTCTCCTGACCCCCAGGATGACCTTGTCTTGCTCTCCTGACCCCCCAGGATGGCCTTGTCTTGCTCACCTAACACCAAGGATGACCTTGTCTTGCTCTCCTGACCCCCAGGATGACCTTGTCTTGCTCTCCTGACACCCAGGATGACCTTGTCTTGCTCTCCTGACCCCCAGGATGACCTTGTCTTGCTCTCCTGACACCCAGGATGACCTTGTCTTGCTCTCCTGACTCCCAGGATGACCTTGTCTTGCTCTCTGACACCCAGGATGACCTTGTCTTGCTCTCTGACACCCAGGATGACCTTGTCTTGCTCTTCTGACACCCAGGATGACCTTGTCTTGCTCTCCTGACTCCCAGGATGACCTTGTCTTGCTCTCCTGACTCCAGGATGACCTTGTCTTGCTCTCCTGACACCAGGATGACCTTGTCTTGCTCTCCTGACCCCCAGGATGACCTTGTCTTGCTCTCCTGACACCCAGGATGACCTTGTCTTGCTCTCCTGACTCCCAGGATGACCTTGTCTTGCTCTCCTGACCCCCCAGGATGACCTTGTCTTGCTCTCCTCACACCCAGGATGACCTTGTCTTGCTCTCCTGACACCCAGGATGACCTTGTCTTGCTCTCCTGACCCCCCAGGATGACCTTGTCTTGCTCTCCTCACACCCAGGATGACCTTGTCTTGCTCTCCTGACCCCCCAGGATGACCTTGTCTTGCTCTCCTGACACCCAGGATGACCTTGTCTTGCTCTCCTGACCCCCCAGGATGGCCTTGTCTTGCTCTCCTGACCCCCAGGATGACCTTGTCTTGCTCTCCTGACCCCCCAGGATGACCTTGTCTTGCTCTCCTGACCCCCCAGGATGACCTTGTCTTGCTCTCCTGACACCCAGGATGACCTTGTCTTGCTCTCCTGACACCCAGATGACCTTGTCTTGCTCTCCTGACACCCAGGATGACCTTATATTTCTTAACTGGGGTTATACTTCTTGTTTTAGTGACTTCTGGGTTTTGTACCTATTTTGTTGTGGTTCATGGGATTGTAATTTGAACTATCAACTTTGACGGTTTGAACTTATTTTAAAATTATTTGAACAGCTTCTTCTGTTTATTTAGCTTCATTGATATGCAGTATATGGTAGTGGAGCCTCGTAGAGAACCTGGCGATGAGATATCTGTGAGTTACTCAGATTATAATGTATGGTATGATTGACAGAAGGCATAGAATTTCATTATGGGGCAAATAAATGCATGAGTCCATTATGCTGTTACCAGTAGCAAACTCACAGAGAAGGAGAAGTACTCAAATACCTATCAGGCAAAATACCAGGCAGCACAAATAATTTTTTGTTGGGTGGAAGGAGGATATGGAGACGCACAGGTGAAGGGAAAGTTTAGAAATGGGAAATACAATGGGAGTTATGATAATAAGCGGACTGTCCGCCTTGTTGACACGATATGTGGGTTTTGGCAGCTAAGCTAAGCTTGCTCTCTCTGTAAGGGAGCTGTGAGTGTGTGAGAGGTTCTTCACATGTATTTCAGCATATATGGATGTTGATAATATTGTATAGCATTCGCATATACACCCTTCGATGCTTCCACACATGTCTGATACTCTGTTTAAGGCTCTTTATTTGATTATTTATTATGTTTTAGATTTTATTTACTTATTTATTGTTTATTTTTAAGAGGGGAGGTATTTCTGGTCAGTATTTAATCAGGAAATTATGTATCGTGGGGCTGGGTATTCATTGAGTGGATGGAGGCTGTTGGCCCACCAGCTGTGGGAGCGGGGCGTCTCCTCTTGGAGTAAATTTTCTAACATTGGATCCTTTAACATTTTTATCATGTTCCGTGATTGTGTGTTCAATTGTCTGATCATATGGTGACGTGTTTTGCTGCACTTCTGTGCCCCTTATTTTGCACTGCTAGAAATTTTTGCATGTTAATTTTCTTTAAGGTATATAGTAGTACTGGGAATATGGTAGATGCGGCCGGACTAGAGCCTTAATTCATTGTATCAGGGGACAGGCAGCCAGAGTGTATTTATATGTATTGATACACACTAGGCTTATATCGAACGCCCCCCCCCTCCCGATATTTTTCGGGGGAAATTGCTGACACGCCTCAGGATGCAACCCCACAACAAGCTGACTAACTCCTGAGAACTTATTCACTGCTAGATGAACAGGCCATTAAGTGAATGGAAATGGTCCAACCATTTCTGCCCCGCCTGGGATTCGAACCCAGAATTCTCGATTGTGCGTCGAGAACGAGCCCGACTGTACTATTGGGACCCTTGTATAGGTGTACTCACCTAGTTGTGCTTGCGAGGTTTCAGCTCTGGCTCATTGGTCCCGCCTCTCAACTGTCAATCAACTGCTGTACAGATTCCTGAGCCTACTGGGCTCTATTATATCTACATTTGAAACTGTGTATGGAGTCAGCCTCCACCACATCTCTGCTTAATTCATTATATCTGGTAACTACTCTGACACTAGAAAAGTTCTTTCTATCGTCCCCTGTGACTCATTTGGGTTCTCAGTTTCCACCTGTGTCCCCCTTGTTTGCGTACCACCCGTGTTAAACAGTTTATACTTATCTACCCCGTCAATTCCTCTGAGAATTTTGTAGGTAGTGATCATGTCTACCCATACTCTTCTGTCTTCCAGTGTCGTGAGGTGCACTTCTCGCAGCCTTTCTGGCTGTATGTTCAGAATGTATGTTCAACATACAGGTGTAGCTGTATGTTCCTGCTAAGGCTCCAGAATCTCCTCAGGTTTTCCTAAGACCGTTTTTGCTTTTTGTATTCTGTCCTTTACATGAATTTTTATACCTGCTCTATTGATCTTGAGACCCAGTATTGTGCTGACTTCCGTCAAGGATAATAGGGTCCGGGTTTCTTTTTGCAATGTTTATTATCTGGCACTTTATTTGTTCTTATTTTTAATTGCTTTTCAAAGTCAATCCCTTCCTCTTACTTAGATGGTACTCTTTGTAATTGTGTGCACCATTAAACATACATAGACGTAATGGACAATTAGATACTAGAATTTGGTACAATTCCCTTTATAAAATCTGAAAAATAGCTAAACACCAAGCTTAAATATTCCTAGGCCTAGTATAGCACATATATGTACTATATTAGTCCTCAGATAGCGTGTATTAGGCCTAGGAAGATTAGGTTAGGTTAGGTTTTCTTTGCAACATCTGTTCAAGAACGTTAGCAGTTTGTTCAAATTCAGGAGTACTAATTTCTATTGTCTAATTACTTATTACATCTATATATGTACGAAGGTCCTCACCGTTACTATAAGTATTACCTTAATAGAAGGATGGGCTGTTCAAAGTAGTTTATGAATACAATTGCTGCCTTGGTCTTGTTTACTAGTAATGGATTTGGTCGTCCAGACTGGGATATTATTTGGGTGACATCGTCATCGTATTTGATGTATTCCTCTTCTTGGTGTTGGGGCAGGTCAGCTGGATATATGTTGAATAGTGTGGGAGAGAGGCAGCTTCCCTGTGGTACATTACTTTTCAATACGATTATGTCACCCTAGTAATTGTCTATGCTGAACCTGGCGGTCCTGTTATCTATAAAGCTGCAGTGTGTGGCAGTAAATCTCTGTGGAAGCCCTAGCTCCGATATCTTGAATTTTAGATTTCTGTGCCAGGCTTTGTCAAAAACTTCGAAACATCTCTGAGTATTGTATTACATAAATTTTTTTCGACATTGCATTGGCAATATGCTGTAAGATGTGGAATATAGCTGTATGGGCCCATCTGCGGTTTCTAAACCAATGTTATCTGGAGTCATACTTGTCTTCCTCTGCCATGTATTTCACGAGGCTCTGGTTAATTATTTGTTAGAGATTAGTCTTGGGGATTAGTCTGATTTTTGTCATTTTTCAAATATGTCCTGGTAGGGGCAGGCGTTGGTGGAGGGGTCGGGTGGGTTGACGCTGATTATGAGGCAAGATGATTCGCCAGCTGGCTGCCAGAGGGTGCACGTATTGGTCTTCAGTTGATAAGCGAGGAGTATAGTCGGTGGTTGGGTGACCGTTCCGTGTCCTGTATGGTACCTTGCTGGTGCAGGGTACGGTTGCTCCAGGATGGGGTCGTCATTGCCTTCACTTAAGTGGACTTTTTCGGCTGGATTAGAGTTTTCTACACCGGTGAACCCAACAGCGGTTGGTGTTGCGCTCGTGGAGGTGCTCGGTGTTCAGCGGCGGAGTTCGCGGGCTTTCAGCTCCTTCACGATCGCCGTGTGATGGTCAAATTTTTATGGCAAGCTGTGTCCCAGAAGTTCTATGATCGGTGTGAGGGGATGCTCTTTCCCTCTGCCTAATGGTGTAGGCACCATCTAAGTGGTCAACTTGAGTGTGATGTTGACGTACGTGGCGGTGAGTCGAGCCCCGTTCGAAATGACGGTTGGACTTTTGATCAGGCTGTTTGGGCACTTTGGGAAAGTGCTAAGCGTACGGTGGAACAATGTCTCTGCTCGCTATTGTAAGGGTGATGCTTGCTAGTACCAGGACTTTAGCGATATCCCTGGCGTGGGATATCGTCCGTCCGAAACTACCGTCTTGGATATTTCTGATTGGGTTTGCACTCTGCGGTCTGTATTCAGACCAGCTCCGTACATGTTATAGGTGTGGCCTGCAGGGGTCACCTGGTGGCGGCGTGCTCCGTTGGGGTGGCTGACTGGGTCAATATCTTCTGGGAGGGTGATTTTCCGCCTCTCAAAACTCCGGAAGCCCCAGGGGAAGCGTTGGTGTTGTCCTAACTCGCAGCCTTCCGGACGTTGGGCCTGTTTGTGGGAGTGTCCCAGAGGCGTGCGAGGCGTCGGTGGAGCGCCCTGTGATATCTGGGGTCGCAGGACCGCGGGCGTGTGTGTGTGTGGTTGAGGATACGCCTGCCGGGTTGTACTCACCTAGTCGTGCTTGCGGGTGTTGAGCTTCGGCTCTTCGATCCCACCTCTCAACCGTCAATCAACTGGTGTACAGATTTTTAAGCCTATTGAGTTTTATCATACCCATATTTGAAACCGTGTATGGAGTCAGCCTCCACCACATCACTGCCTAATGTATTTCATTTGTTAACTACTCTGACACTGAAAAAATTCTTTCTAATGTCTCTGTGGCTAATTTGGGTACTAAGTTTCCACCTGTGTCCCCTTGTTCGTGTTCCACCCGAGATAAAGAGTTTGTCTTTGTCCACCCTGTCAATTCCCCTTAGAATTTTGTAAGTGGTTATCATGTCTCCCCTTACTCTTTTGTTTTCCAGCGACGTGAGGTTCAGCTCCCATAGTCTTTCCTTGTAGCTCATACCTTTAAGTTACGGGACTAGTATGGTGGCATACATCTGAATCATCTCTCTCTCTGTCTTGTGCTTAACTAGGTATGCACTCCAGGCTGGAGCTGCATATTCCAGGATTGGTCTGAAATAAGTGTCATACAAGGTCCCAATTCCTTACACAAGTTTCTAAAGACAGTTCTTACGTTGGCCAGTCTAGCAAACGCGGCTGATGATATCCTTTTGATGTGGGCCTCTGGGGACAGGTTCGGTGTGATATAAACTCCCAGATCTTTCTCTCTATTTTACTCTAGCAGTATTTCACCTCCCAGATGGTACCTTGTGTTCAGCCATCTGCTCTCTTTGCCTAAATTCATTACTTTTCACTTTATTGAGTTGAACTTTAGTAGCCATTTTCTAGACCATTCCTCAATTTTGTGCAGGTCGTCCTGTAGTCTCTGTCTATCTTCATCTGTCTTGATTATTCTCAAACTTTTGAATTATCAGCAAACACTGAGAGGAGTCTATACCTTCTGGAAGATCGTTTACACTGATCATCCAGAAGGACTAATGAGTTAGTAGATAAATGGGCTAGTGCTGCTGGTATGGAGTCCTCACCTGCAGACACGAGAGTCACCATTGAGTCATGGGAAAATATTAGAAATGGAATAACTTTATGTGCTTTAAATACAAGATCTGTAACATGCACTGAGATAACTCACGATGAGCTACTGGATGCTATAAAAAGTGGCAGCTCTACTGCTCCGGGGAAAGATGGAGTAACGTATGACATTCTTAATTATTTAGCCGGTATGAAACCTAGTCCCTTACTTGATTTGTTTAATATGAGTTATAGAGAGGGAAAATTACCAAGAAAATGGAAAGAGTCTGTCATCATTCCTATCCCTAAGTCAAACGGAGGCTACAGACCTGTCTCCTTAATATCCTGCTTTTGTAAAATGATGGAAAGGATTTTGTTAAATAGGCTACTCTACCTTGTAGGTGATAACATGTCCAGTAATCTCTTGGTTTTATCAAAGGCAAAAGTACTGCGGATTGTCTCTTAAAGTGTTTGTCTAATGTGGATGACAATTGTAGTTTTTGTTGATCTGCAAGGAGCATTTGATAAAGCCAATGGGGAAGTAATCTTATACGAATTAGCCAATCTGGGAATAACAGGGAGATTGCTACATTGGATAAGAGATTATCTACAAGGAGAAAAGGTCAGGTGTATTACCAGGGATACATGTCTGAGGAACGGATGTTTCAGTTAGGTACCCCCCAAGGGGGAGTTTTAAGTCCCACCTTATTCAATGTATTAATGAACAGATTAGCATCAGAGATGTATCCTCCAGGGGTCACGACGATCATATATGCTGATGACATTCTTATACAAGGCACTTCTGGGAACAAAATTCAAACTGCTCTTAACATACTTGGTACAACCTGTCACAAGTTAGGCTTAGTTATAAATGCAGACAAAACCAAATATGAGTATAGGAAACGAAGAAATATAACACTTACTCTAAATGGTGTGGAACTGAGCCGTGTTCAGAAGTACAAGTATCTGGGCATGTATGTTGGATACACATGTGAGAGTAAAAATGCTGAAATAAATCATATCAGCACCTTATGTAAAGCCCGTCTGCATCCTCTAAAAGCACTGGCTTTTTCTGGTAAAGGTGTTGGGGTACCTATCTTGCGGATGTTATACATAAGCACTGTTCGGTCCCTGATAGACTACGCAGCACCCGTTTTGTCTTACACAGGCCAAGGCAGAATTCAAAAAAATAGAGCTGATACAGAACGAGGCTATGAGGATTATTCTTGGATGTCAAAGAAATGCAATGATTGAAATAATGAGAATGGAATTAAATTTACAGAGTGTGTATGATAGAGTCCGTGACATTAACACTAGAGTATCTATTCGTTTCATGCGGAGAAAAGGAGGGGATAAGCTGTTTCAGAGCGTTCAGACCTGCTTGAGTGACGTACACACTTCCAGGAAACTGAGGGAGACACGCTACACGAGGGGATTAGCTCATGACCTCAGGGAATACGATGTACTTGACTGCTGTAAACCCTCTCACCAGTGTAATAGGTCTGCTCCCTGGAAAGTACAGAAAATAGACGTCGAAATTGTACCCCTCAAGGTGAAAAATGTTCATCATGAACCGGGACAATTACGGTGTTTGTATGGAAGCATGATATCTCGGTTACCAAGAGGCAACAGTTTACATGTATATTGTGACGGGTCGGTGGCGGAGGATGGCAGGGCAGGGTGTGGTGTCCTAATAAGGGAATATACTGAGTTTGGGACTGTGGACAGGATAATTGAACTCCGACTTAGTAATTATATATCATCCACACAAGCTGAACTGCAGGCCATTCTGGCGTGTTTGGAGGAAGTACGTCGTGACGACAAAGATTTTTTTGTATTTGTCGATAGCCGAGGAGCACTTGATTCCTTAAACAGTCGAAATCCAGTCTTCATGTCCATAGTTGAGGATTGTAAGAAAAGGATAACTGAGCAGTAAACAGTGAAAGGTCGTAGTGTGAAATTCATGTGGATTCCATCTCATGTTGGAATAGTGCTCAACGAGGTGGCGGATGACTTGGCCAAACGTGCCACATCAAAACCACAAGATGACATTGAATGTGAATTCACAATGAGACAAATAAGAAGTAAAATCAGAAATATTCAGGCACAGGCAGAAGTGGAGAGGAGAAGCATAATGTATGAGAGAAGTCAAACCATGCAACACTACATGTACGTGAGTCAAAACACCCATTTCACTTATGGTAAAAGGAGAAATACTTGGAGTGACTGTGTACATGCGGCTTAGGATTGGGTACAAATATTACTGGGAATAT